>VYZU01044439.1:0-28706 GCA_013401355.1 Ceyx cyanopectus | reverse complement strand
TTCTAGGTAGGAAAATGTTAGTCTGACATATGAATGAAATAAACCAAGGAATCAAAACCCAAATTAGTCTATTGGTTTTTTTGTGCAGACAGTACTCAATTTTTAAGATAAAAAATGAGAAAATTAAATGTTTTACTTCTACTGTTTTATTTTCAAATGAACCTCATAATTACAAATGAGCTTCACTAGAAAAATAAAACTGACAGAAAAAAAAAAACAACAAAAACAAAGGAAAATAATTTTCATTAGTTCAAGAGTTACCAGCAGTAAAAACCTAACTTCTTTAAATTCCAAAATGAATCTTCTCTCATGACCTTTATAGAGCTCAAGATGCATATGTTCACAGAATAAACAAAATCATTTGAAAGCAAATTCACTGAGTGTACCTGACCTTTGAAACCACTCAGATAATTTTAATCAGATCTGCACAATGTTAGTCTGTCTTAGTTTCCATGTAGAAACACAAGGATGACAAAACTACTTAAGGAAAAAAGGACAGCATTTTACCAAAAATAGTTCTTGCTTCCTTGACGTCTATAAATATGTTAAGGGTGAGTGTAGAGAGGATGGAGCCAGACTCTTCTCAATGTCATCCAATGACAGGACAAGAAGCAATGGGTGCAAGTTGAAGCACAAGAGGTTTAGGGTCAACACAAGGAAAAACTTTTTCTCAGTAAGGCTGACAGAGCTCTGGAACTTTTTCTTCAGCAAAAGCTTTCAAGATTTTTTTATGCCATACTTAAAAATCAAAATGGACAATTACATGTTTCATTGTTTCCATTTGGAAACACCACTAACAGCAACACCTGTTAAGGAGAAATATCTATTTTAACAGGAGGGCAGGGACAGGACTCTTGGGACTTTACTGTTAGCATTCATTCTAACTGAACTTCAGAATAATTCTCCTAAAGTGTCAGACAAAGTTTAAAGTAAACATATTTTCCTAGGAACAACAAAAAAAAAATCTATATGTATAGTTACATGTATGTCAAGCAATAGGCATTAGGGTTTTGTTTATTTTTAATTTTTTAAGAACTTTTAATTCAGCATATATACTGTGCTGGCTGCTAAAGGAAAAAATACTGAAAAAAAACACATCCAAGGAAAGCTCTTTTGATCCACTAACAATGCAGACCAATGCACTGACTAAATTTACAGCACAGAACTTGTATGATCTCTCTGCAATACCCACTAATGTATTTTTATGCTGAACTTCTGCACAGCATTTTTTATAGCAATAATTCTGTACACACTAATGCAAGTCAGCTGCTGATCCATTACAACATGGCCACATCCCAGTTTGAGTCTAATATTGAATAAATCCAGTTTTTATGCAATGTCTGTATGGCTGTAAGTCTGTAAATAGTATCTGCATTCAGCTTATCTCTAAAATTGACTGTAAGCATCCCACTGTCATTAAGAGCTAAGAATCAGCAGCCACCTTTCAACAGAGAAATCCAATAACGAATTATTATCTAGTCATCTTTGGATCACAATCAAACTGGTTTAAATGAACCAGTTGAATTTATGGAAGCATTTACAGAGATACAGCTAGTGCAAAAAGGCCGCTTAGAAATTGTTCTTTCTTTCCTCACCCAGGGCAATGCACAAATAAATGAGCACTTGGTCTATACTACACCAGGGTAAATCTGGTTCAGATGAGGCTGCCCTCTCAGTTACCCAGTATTTCCAGGCACCATTTTCCGGGTGGTAAGGCTACCAATTTTTCCACCTAAAACAACTTCTCTCTCCAAATCTTGCATAAACTCCTGCAAGCAACTGTCTGTAAGCTGTACAATGAATTGGAACAATGAACTTTTCAACTTTGTCAAGGTTGAAAACAACCTGGATTTGTATTGACAATTTGCTCAGATACCTCCCCTGATTCACCACACAGTCCAAGAAACAGCTGTACCAGGATGACAAATGTATTATACATGGGAAAGGAAAACAGTAGCTAAAATGGAGTTGCTTAATCTGGAATTCTTTGAGCTGGTTATGCTATTAAAAATAAAATAAATAAAAATATGAAATGAAACACCCTGTTAATTAGCCCTACTTTTCATAGTGGTTGAATCTCATAGGACTGACTGTCCTAAAAAAAAAGCAGCAGTGTTTATGCTGTTAATTAGCAGGCAGTTTAGAAAATGGTTTGCTTTTGTTTTGTTTTTAAATCACTTCTCATTTAAATTATTGCATAACTACCTTCAGACAGATGCCTGTGTCCAGAATCAGGCAGTAGCTTGCTATTTCTTGCAACTACATAGCAAGAAGTTCATCTTGTAAGTACTGGTGCAGTTCACTCCCATTATCAAGCCAACTTCCCCAGCCTTGACTTCAAAAATTTCTGTAGTGGTTTATACTTAAAATTAATCCACACTAGCACAACTTCTAAATTAACAGTCACCCATATGCCTATATCCTTCTAGATGCTAGTACCACAGCACAAATACATTTGGTCTGGTATGAACAGCCTCAGCAACATATCCTTCAATAAGGCAGTAAGTAAGATTGCAACCCTGGAGTTCACAAGGGCTAACTTTGTCCTCTTCCAAGACTTACTTGGAGGAATCCCCTGGGCTAAGACTCTAGACAGTAAGGGGTCCCAAAAGAGCTGGTTGATATTCCAAAAATACTTCCTCCAAGCTCTGACAGGTGCATTCCTTTGAGTAAAAAAAAAAAACAAGTCGAGGAGGCAGGAGACCAGCATGGATGAGCAAGGAGCTGCTGAAAAAAACTCATGTAGAAGAATTAAGTTCACAGTATGTGGAAAAATGGGACTGGTCTTTTGGGAGAATTATAAGAATATTGTCAGGGTAAGTATGGATGCAACAAGGAAGGCCAAGGCCCTCTTGGAATTAACTCTGGCCAAGGAAGTAAAGGAGAACAAGGTCTTCTTCAAACACATCAATGGTAAAAGGAAGACTAGGGCAAAGATGGGCCCACTGCTAAATGATGTGGGAGACCTGGTGACAGAAGATGCAGAGAATGCAGAGTTAATGAGTGCCTTCTTTGCTTCAGTCTTCACTGCTAAAACCAACCCTCAGGAATCCCACACCCTGGAAGTAAGACTAAAAACCTGGAAGGAGGAAAACTCTCCACTGGCCAATGAGGATTGGGTTAGAAATCACTTGGGTAAATTGGAGATACACAAATCCATGCACACGAGTGCTGATGGAGCTGGCTGATGTTGTCACTCTACCACTTTTGATCATTTTTGAAAGATCATGGAGAACAGGTAAGGTGCCTGAGGACTGGAAGAAACCCAATGTTACTCCAGACTTCAAAAAAGGCAAGAAGGCATACCCTGGTAATTATAGATCAGTCAGCCTCACCTCCTAATTCTAGATATCATCTCAGCATATGGAAGAAAAGAAGGTTATCACAGATTCACAGATATTAGGGGTTGGAAGGGACCTAGAATCAAGAGCAGTCAGCATAGATTAACTAAAGGGAAGTCTTGTTAGCCTGCTACTATGGTGTGATTGAATGGGTAGATGCAGGGAGAGCAGTGGATGTTCTCTACCTTGAATTCAGCAAGGCTTTTTACACTGTCTCCCATAACATCCTTGTCAGTAAGCTCAGGAAGTGTGGGTTGGAAGAATGGATAGTAAAATGGATTGAGAACTGGCTGAACAATAGAGCTCAGAGGGTTGTGATCAGTGGCAAACTGTAGCTAGCAGTGCTCCCCAGGGGTCAGTACTGGGTCCAGTCTTATTGACTTAAATGAAGGGACAGTGTGCCCTCAGCAAGTTACAGAGCTCTGGAACAGGCTGCCCAGGGGGGTTGTGGAGTCTCCATCTCTGGAGACACTTAAGACCTGCCTGGATCTGTTCCTGAGAGACTTGGTAGATCTAGATGATCCTGCTCAGGCAGGGGGGTTGGACTAGATGATCTTCTAGGTCCCTTCCAGCCCCTAATTTCTGTGATTCTGTGAAACTGGGAGGAGTGGCTGATACACCAGAAGCTTGTGCTGCCATCCCACAAGATCTGGACAGACTGGAGAGCTGGGCAAATGCAAACCTAATGAAGTTCAAGAAGGATAAATGTAGAGTCCTACACCTAGGGAGGAACAACACCATGTACTGAAACAGATTATGGGTACACCCATTGGAAAGTAGCCCCATGGAGAGGGACCTTGGAATCCTGGTGGAAAATAAATTAATCATGGAACAGCAATATGCCCTTGTGGCCAGGGTCGCCGGTGGTATCCCCGGGGTGAAAGAAGAGTGTATCCAGCAAGTCGAGGGATGTTATCCTCCCCTCTATTCCACACTAGTGAGGCCAGATCTGGAGTACTGCACACAGTTCTCGTCTTCCCAGATCAGGAAGGACAGGGTAATAATAGAGAGAGGCCACCAGAGAGCTACAAAGGTGCTTAAGAGACTCGAACATCTCTCTCACGAGGAAAGGCTGAAAGCCCTGGGACTGTTTAGCCTGCAGAAGACAGAGAGCATCTTATTAATGTTTACAAATATCTGAAGGGTGGGTGTCAAGTCAAAGGGGCCAGTCTCTTTCAATTGGTGCCCTGTGATAGGACAAGAGGTAATAGTCACAAACTGGAACATGGGAAGTTCCACTTCAACATGAGGAAAAACTTCACTGTGAGTGACGGAGCCTGGAACAGGCTGCCCAGAGAGGTTGTGGAGTCACCTTCTCTGGAGACTTTCTAGACCCCACCCCACCCCCCTCGGATCTGTTCCTGTGTGGCCTCCACTGGGTGATCCTGCTCTGGCAGTGGTGTTGCTCTCTGTGATCTCCAGAGGTCCCTTCCAACCCCTGCTATTCTATTATTCTACAATTCTTATCATTTGTATTATTAAAATGTGATTTCAACCTCTGATGTTTCTAGGAAAAGGATATTGTATTTTCTGATCACCATCAGCCTCAAATTATTTAAGTATCCATCACGTCATAAGGTAGTATAGTACAAAAATATTTGTGAATTAACAGCTCTAGAACACACAGTTTCTTACACCACAGGAAAATATAATTGGTATTTGCATCATACAGTCAGCACACAGAACACTTGTTGTGGGTCTTCCAATAAAGAAAAAAAATTGAAAGAATAATGCATGCTGATTTTATCTTACCTAATGCTGCCTTTGTTTTTCAATGTACACAAGAAGAATGGTCACATACATCCTAAGTGTACCTCAAAAACTAACATGACACTAGAAAAACACAGGGAAAAACATCTGCCAAACACAGAATTAAATCTCCTTCTATTCTGATATTTTCTTTTCAAATTTGAAGTACTTATCTATATCTTCAGGTACACAAATCCTTTAAAAAAAAAACAACAACCCACACATTTTCTTTCAAAAAACCCACCCTTGTGATTTCTTTGACTACTCCAATAAAACTATATTACTGTACTAATCTGTCTAATTTCAGAGTACATTAAATTGTATCCAGAGTTCAAAATAACACAAGATTTTGTACTGTTCTGCCTGAACATCCAACCAGCACTATATTCTCATTTCAAATCCTGCACTTATTATCCTCTTACATAACTGCAAAAACCTGCAAAAAGCCAGATTTTTGTTACAAAGTTAGAGACCACTAACTGCTTACTATCCCAGACTCTAATTGCTCTCCAGCTTCCAAGAACACTCTTCCAATTCAGTACTTTGTAAAACAACTTGCAATAAATAAATTTCTAGCATTTTATAATAAAAATATAATAAAAACATAATATCTATAAATAATACTTGTCAGATTTTTAATAGGAAAGTGACTACACTTACACAAGTGTATGTCTGTAATGATAACCAAACCAAAAATACTGGTTGATAATCTGCATGAAGCAACATGCAAATAGGCACAACAGTTTGACAATTAAAATTTCACAAAACAATAACACTACTGTTATTTCTTGATAATTTAAATGCAACTTCTATGAAAGCTTGCATAGCAATGAAGGCTGAAGTCCAGGGCTGTCATAATTTTCTATTGAAATACTGTGTAGATTCTTAGCTCTTCATTCCAAATATGCCTGACTTTGTTTTGTTGCGGGTTTCTTTTCCATAAATATGTGAACCTGTTCATATTTTAAACATGACTAGACATTTTGCTCAGGAAAACATCTGCCTAATCAAAAATGACTGAAGAGACTCAAACCTTAGTTTTAGGTAGCCTCATTTCTGTCCTTCCCCCATCTCCTTTTAAAATTGAATGTTTTAAAGCCAAATTTGACCTGAAAACTTTTCTGCCATGAATAAAATTATGCTATTCTGAAATAATATTCATCACAACCATATAATTCTTAAATATTTAATAACACAACACGCACTAAAAAGAGACTGAAAGCCTGAAATCATTAGGCGATGTCCCAGCACAAGAAATAAAAAGGAGACATACATTTCTCTGCAAGTGTAAATTCAAAGTTCTTTCACATAGGGATCTAACAACTGTCATCTTGGCTGCTCTGCTACTGTATATTAAATAAGCATATAATGAAGCTACTGGTTTTGATTCATTGAGATGCCAAAGATCATAAGTATATAAAAGTTATGATTTTTTTTTCTATTTTAAAGTAGAATATCCACAAGGTGATAAGAATTGGGTAAAGCATCAAAAAGAACAATATAGTGACAACAGAAAATCCAGCACCATTCCATTTTAGTGATCATTTTGAAAAATAACAACACATGAATGCCATTCAAAAGCTATTTCCAAATACAAAAACACTATTAAATACATTACTTCCTATCAGTTCAGGTAATCATTATATTGTTTTTATTAACAGACCACTGATTTCTAGACCTAATACAAGCTAAATGCAAAATTGAGCCTTGTATGTTACCTAGTGCTTTCTAACAAGATTTCATTATGCCTTGGTTCTCACTGCAAACTTGTACACAAAACCAGCAAAACAGCTGAGAAGGTACTTCATTTGCCATGTTTGCATAATACCACTGAATGGGACAAATAATACGCAGGCTTAGTGCCAAATGTCAACACTATGTCAACTTAAAGCCTTATTCTTTAACATTTCAGAAACAATTCTGAAAACAAATGACATATGTAAACTCTTCCAACAAGTCAGCGTGCAATGATTTCTAAACAACAGTATACCTGCCAAGGCCAACACCTACCAGACACAGCAATTTTCAAAACCTAAAACCTTGCTAAATCCATGCAAAAGCTAAAAACATTTATATTATAAGAATATAAATATTTTTTACTATTAATGTACTAAGCCACAGCATCATTTTGATAGAAGTGACAGGCAGCACTGCAGTGCCAATAAGAAAATCCTTTGGAGTATCTAAAAATGTTGAGCTAATAAATGGGAGTTGCTGAGTTGGTTGCATTACACTGCAAATCTGATGAGCTATACTGGGAACATTCAGTATTGTAGTGAAAATTGATGAGAGAAAAAGCGCACACACCTAAATAATAAATCAAAAGGTTTGTTTAGATCATATAAACAGAATGTTTCCTTCAGTGTTGCCCACAAGGTTAAAACTGTGGTTTTAAGAGTCCACTTTTAAGAGGGTTTTAAGATCTTTTAAGATGAAAGAAGCCAAAATTTGGCAACTTAAACACAACTATTGGCAGAAGCAAACTGAAGTAATCTTGTAAAATCTGGAAAAGTAAATAGGAGTGGAAAGATGCTGTATCAGCAGCTGACTGGATTAACAAGGATAAAGCATCAACAACAGAAATTTAAATTCAAAAATAGTGTTAGCTGTTTTGCCTATTCATTATTAAAACTTGCTTTTTTTTGACCTACCCTTGGTCTGTGACACCACTCTATTTCAGAAATACGATGGGAGGAAAATGAAATGTCTAATTACTGCAGTAAAAAGGAGTCTGGTCAACAAATTATTTCCTTAGAAATGTCAGTAAGCATCCGTAATTATAATATTCTAATTACTACAATACTTGCCTGCAGAATACTAGTTTTCCTATATTTTAATAATTGCTATGCTGGTCAAACTCCTCTTCAATACCACCACAAGTTTAAATTTAACCAGACTAAGAATTAAGGATGATTCCTTAATGTTCTCTTTGCCAATCAAAGCAGATTCTCTAGCTGAGTATAGACAATAATGCTATTAAAATGTAGCTAACAAATCACCTGATTACTGTCCCAATCCTTGAAATTTAGCACAGAGATATGCTCTTCTGAGGGATTATAACAATAATCACAAAAGATCAACATAAGAAAAACTGATATCCATGAAAATATTCATGAATAAGTCTGCAATGTTTATCTCCTGCACTTCACCTGAAGACAAGTAAAATAGCAAATAAACCTTGAAGGCTTCATGCTGTCTAGCTATAGGATTTCTTATGTTAATTATTTCAACTCTGGGGAGCAGGGTGGTATTTTTCCAAATAACAAAGCCCAATGCAATCAGATTTTTCTTCACTTTGTTACCAGAACTATTGTCCTGGTTTGAGTGAGAGCAGAACTGGTTCTATTCAGCAATCTTGGCTTTTCAGATGGGTTCTTCCAGCTGTCTGCACTCTATGGGGTTTGATCTATTTTCCCAGGCAGTGTCTGCTTCTAGCACCTCATGTTTTGGGTTAGTACCAAGTGTTGGTGTGCAGACCAAGGCCACAGTTGGACCTTGTGTAACACACTGGGGGGTGCAGAAAGCAAAATGCTGCACATGCAGAGAGGAGGGGACAGGACAAGTGACCCTGAACTGACCAGTGAGGGATTCCAGCTATGTATGTCATATTCAGTATGAAGCTGAGGAACCAGCCTGGGACTCTCCCAGTGCCTGCTCCACAGCATCAGTAGTGACAGTGATAAAATTACCATGAAGCAGGGTGGGGCATTGAGTTAAATACTGATCTTGTATTTATTTGTGTATATTCCTTTATTATTTACATTCTCATTAAAGCGGTCCTAGTTTCCTTTTCTAATCATCAAGTCTCTCTCCCTTATTCCCTTTCTCTTCCCTTCTGGGGAGGGAGAAGGGTTATCAGAGACCATCTGTTTTAGGTCTAAGGGGCTGCCCTGACCCTACCTAACTCATTACATCTATCTGCAGGAACCTACCTATATACCTGCTCCTCTCCGAATGAGCTCAGCTCTCCCACTCCAATATATGGCCCCAAGAGATTACATTCTGTTGAACCTCCATTTAAGGTCCCTTCACAGTATAGGATTCCTCCTCACAATCTAAGCACCTATAGTGGAGTGCTCTTTTTAACAAGAGCTCTCCAATCTGTTCCTCCTAGAAATACAATTAACATTGAGCCATGAAATTTAACGAAGGGGAGGGGGGAATTAGTCTTAATTAAGGGGCTTTTACAAAAGATCTTTCAGCAACTCAGTCACTTACTGGCTTTTGAAAGAACAAGCAAATTTTAACTGCATACTCATCAATAAGACTGCATCAAGAAAAAGAAATGGGTTTGTAATAAACAGGACTAGCTCCAGCTTACAAATAAATAAGAAAGGATAGGAATTTAGTTCAACTAACCTAAAACTAATTTTTACTAATAAAGCTTTGTAAATGCTGAACCTTATGAAGCTGCTTCTCATACAACACAATTTTAGCCTTGCTTTGTGTACACATTATGTTAAGAGGCAATGACTATTAAAAAATTACAGTTAAGAAGTGAAAGGCTTCAAATACTGACATTTTGTATTTACAATGGATATTCAGAACTACACTGTAGCTTCAGGGGAAAACTGTATTTCCCTTATGTAGGCTCAACCACACAAAGGAAACCAGGAGGCTTTTTATGACCAAAGAAACCCAATTCAGTTTTGGTTAGGCTTTTTTTTTCTTTTTAGATAAAATTCCACTACATACACATTTTAACATTGCTCTGAAAAAATATGAGCTATAAATTACAAGGATGCACAATTAATACATTGTGCCAAACATATCTGGCAGTTTTATTTGATAAATTACTGGTGTAGTAGAGAAAGCCAAGATTGAACATAATTTATTGAGACCTTCTTTAAAGCATACGTTTTCTCCTAGAACTTATGGAAATAACAAAGCAGGAAAAACATAGCCCTCTAAGAATAATTTAAATGTAAAGTGTCAAGAATCTATAGGATGGCAAACATGACATTTATGCTATTATTACAAAAAGGAAAAAAAATTGCCTACATAGCACCAAATTATTTGAAATAATCAACTTGCATTTCAGAATCATTCTAGTATTAGAATTTGAGCTATACAAGTCAACAACTGTTTTCTTGCAGACTTAACAGATCAACATTTCAGCCTCTGTAGTTTGCATTACCAATTTGCCTGAAGTTGTTTATACACAAACTAACGACATTCAAGAAACAAATGATTTCACAAGATTGAAAAGGGGCAATATTTTTAAACTTTTATAGAAATAGACAAAGTTATAAATACATAAAAATATATAAATACAGTTGACATAAATGAAGTTGCGAACACTGGAGAAGAATGACTTTGACATGTATAAAACTGAATAATTCTATTTACTGCAAATTCACAAAAAGATTCATGTGACAGATGACAAAAATGAACATGAGCAGATTATGCATTGTAACTATAAAAAGGCAAATCCTGTAAAGTACATACACAGTTGTAATATTCAAGACTAGTAGATAACCCTGTGCTCAACATTAAGTTCTATGAGTTGACCCAAGCCACAGTTTCCAATATCATCTCTATATTTGCCAATTTTCCCAACACCTAAAAAAATAACATAATTTTGTCACCATTAAAGTCAATGGAAACTGCAAATATACAACTCAAACGCTATTGAAATAAAATATTTAACTATTACTGCAGTCTTAGTTTAACACAATCATTGTGTTGCACTCTGAAACTGAGACACATAACGAAGGTAATAAAAATACAAGCAACAGAATAGAAACATCTGAAAAAAAACAGACTAAAAATATATGTTTAATAAGTAAATGAAAACAAGCAGGCTCCATAGTTTTCACATATTGCTGCCTTAATTCTAAGTTTTCTCAAGACTGTAATTCCAATTAAATTAGCATTATTATAAACAGCATGCTTTGAAAAGATTTAATTAGAACTTGCTTCAAAAGTGCTATCCTTGGAAATGTAACAGCTTATATTGAGTGAAACTAGCAACGTTTCTATCCCAATATCTTAAAAGGGGAAACAAGTAAACAAGCCGAAAATGCAACTAAAGTTGTGGGAGAATTGGCAAGTGAACTGAATTCAGACTTTACCAGCTCTCTATGCCTAACCCTCACCAGAAAAAAAAGCAAGCGTGTGCACGCACAGTTTCCTTTTGGCACTACAGATAGGAATCGCATTCCGCTGTCATTCATAGTCTTAAAACTGCTCAGAATATCTAAAAATGCATTTTAGGGGAAATATGAAAGCAGGTTATGTAATCATGGGGCCTACTATTTATTGGAGATAAGAGCCATCTTTCCCTGAGGAAAAAAGGCAAAGTAGTTAATGCCATTTTTTCATTACACATTTCAGCAATTCAATTTAAATTAAATAGCCAAGATTTTAGCACATGTGCTGGAATGCCTTATTTGAATCACTAACATTCAACATTTGGAAATTAATTACTCAGAAAACTGCTTACAGATGACATACTGTGTGCAATTATTCTTTCGAGTTAAATTTGTATTTTCCTTTTCTCAAGGATGTTATCGCTTAAGATTTTTAATTACATTAAACCCCACAAAAATAATTAAAACCTAAGGTGCTTTGTCTTAAAAGCAACTTTTACCTGAACATCCCTGAGCTCACATTTTTTCTAGTCCAGAACCAAGAACAACATTAATACTTTTAAATTTTCTTTAGTTCTCATCTTGATTTTACTAATTTCCTAAGTGACTTCCAAAGAATCTGCAAAATTAAACTGTTTCTTGGGCACATGTTAACCCTAGAAAAAAAAACAAACACATATACTTTGCTATGTGTATTAAGTTGTCACTCAGTCTGCCAGGATTGAGCTAAAATCTTTTATGAACTGGTATAAAAGCACCCCATCAATCACTTGGACCTGAGTATAAGGCGCCTAAAATGATTTTAGGTGTTACTACCTCATACATTCAAAGTGATTTAACGGTCAGTGGCTGTGACCCTAACACAGGCATATTGTTGCAAAGACTGCTTCGGTTTTACTCGGGCGTGAAGATTCATTAACTTTCTTTAGCCCACTGCATTTCAGACCAGAATTCGGGTTCCCCCACCTCGCCCATTGATCACCGAGAGGTCAAAGGCAGCCGTGCACGGAAGCAACGAGGAAATGCCACCAGACACTAAAGGTGCCACCGCCCACCCGCCACAAACCCCAAGCGAGGGAAGACGGCCACGCGGTCCCAGTAATTAAAACACCTACGATTAACGCGAAATACTTATACTGATTTTTCAATATCCAGCAGGAAGGAAAAGAGAGGGGGAACGACCAGTAAGGGGAGCTCTGCCCCAGCGAAGGGCGGCAGGCTCGGCTGCCCGAGCGCGGCGGGTCTGAGGGAACGCAAAGTGGCGACGAAAGCTGCTTCAGTGAGCGGGTGGCAGCCCCAGCGCCCAACGGCCCTGAGTTAAGGCGGCGAGGACCTGCAGAGCGCCACCCTCCTGCTCTCCTGAGCAGTAACGGCCACCGCCTCCGCCTCCTCCCCGCTGGAAACCTCAGCAGCACACAGAGCGAGAATGATAAAAAAAATACAAAATGGAAACTTACACTCCCACTCCTAACACGCATGCGTAAAGCCGGAGAAGAAGGTGGGGGCTTCCACAGGGAGCAGACACCAATCCGCTGCAGACCAGAAGGTGGGAAGGAGGAGGGTCCGCTGCCTATGTAATGGCCGCTGGGAAGGAGTGGGCTGTGCTCATGCGCACTCTGGCCGCGGTGGGGTATGAGAGCGAGTGCGGCTTTTAGCTGCTGCCGGCTGGTTGTTTGGTGTTTTTTGTGGTCCCCTTTGGCTCCTTTGCTCTCCCTTCTGTACCGCAGTTGTTGGCAGGGGAAAAAGGTTGCTTCCCGCTGACGGTGAAGAGAGCCTATGCTTAGCTACGGCTGCTATCTCCCAGCTGGCCTCAGGTCTTCAAGAGGCAAGTTACAGCTGGTGAGCTGAAGAATGCGCCTAGAGCTCTGCTGTGGGCAGTAAGAGCTGTGCCTAGGTGCACACACGGGGTGCCTGAAGCCAGTCAGTAGGGAAAAGTGTCACAGGTTGTCTAGGTGCCCCCTTGGCTCAGCATTACAAGTAGGGAAAGGAGTGTTATGGTGGGTGTCCTGTGTGTATGCTGCTTTGGGCTCACATCTGAGATAAAGTTGCAACACTACCCTTCGTTGAATTTTTAGTTTCTGTATAGTCACAGACTTTATGCCTCCCCTACTCAGTGCAGGCAGTGATAGTGTCTGTGTGAACTCCCTGGCATAGACGTGGATACTGGTGCTCCTCAGCTCAATACCAGAGGACTGCTGCAGTGAGCACCTTCCAGACCACTGCACCCAGCACTGTGATTAGCTTTTGTTCCTCCTCAAAGAAAAAAACATGGGTAGTAGGTTGCCTAAGGTCTGATAGGTTGAGCTTGATTTGTGAAGACATTCTTGCATAGAAAGCCAGGTTTCTACTGATTTCAGGCTTTTGGTTTGGAGTAGCATTCATTTTCAGTATTTAGAAGGTTCTCTTACATATCTACTTTTCTATGTATCAGCTGTAGAAGTTGCTGAACATTACTGTTATTCCAGTGCTTCAGGTGATCAGAT
The DNA here is from genome assembly GCA_013401355.1 of Ceyx cyanopectus. Lineage (NCBI taxonomy): Eukaryota > Metazoa > Chordata > Aves > Coraciiformes > Alcedinidae > Ceyx > Ceyx cyanopectus. Next base: position 15,041 of record VYZU01044439.1, on the reverse strand, counting down.
ATGCTGAGCTCAAGACCAAACTTTGAACTTTATTTTATATTCCAAAGGAAATTAGTATAACAAATGGAAGACCAGATGTATTTTCTGGAGCCAATACCACTGAGAATTAATGCAAGGTACACTTCTTGTTGTATTAATTAACACTGACACAAATAATGACCACTATTGCAAGTATTTTAGCTTCCCCTGTACACTTATGTTGAAGATATTGTTGTCACCAACCCATGAATCTGGTGTCAAGTGTCATTATTGCTTAATGCCAACAAAGTGTAAAGATTGCCTTTTGATGCCACTTCTGTGGATAATGCTGCAGTTATCTGTAGTTCTGTACAGCTGAGTCCCCTGCCTAATCCCAAACATCACTCCATGACAGCATTAATTCCCCCTGCTGTTACACATTTTGCCAGCCCTTTGTGACAACACACAGTGACGGCTCCCTTGTGTCAGTTGTCTGCAAAGCTACCCCAGATATGTCCCTTTTGCGGTGCATACACCTGTCTTCTAGGATTATGCTATTGATAATCCAGTACTCGCTACTCTTCCTGTATCTACTTGATCCTCAGAAACATACTAAGCACTCTTTTTGTTTACAAAAACAATGTGTACAATTCCCACATCTAGTATAGGTGAACTACATTGCCATATAGGGCCACTTCTGTATCTTCTGCTGTTACTCCCTAGATGTCAGACAGATCTTTCCCTCAAATGACAAGGTCACTGCAAATGCTAATTTCTGTGTGGTAAATTCTGACTCTCTAAAGATTGGTTTGTACTTTCCTGAAGTCCAAGTATTACATTTTAGTGCTTTTAATATTACAGTTGTGCATTGATTTTATTATCTTGCACTGATTTGGTATTATTCCTTATGTCTCATTGATTTCAGTGAACTGGATTAATATATAAGAGAACTACAGTCAAATGGCAGTGAATCTGTTTCCACAAATGGACTGAGTTTATCATGCTTTACTGCCATTAATTGTTAAGGAGACTATATCACTAGTAAAAGCAATGACCATCAGACTTCTATACAGGCTGCCTTTTGCAGATGGAACTTTCAAATCAAGAGTACTGTGTGAAATGATATGTTCATCACATTCAGGCAAAAATATACTAATACTATACTTATCTTTTTATTTGTATTGTCCCTTGTTTTCTCAGCATTTTAAAATAGTATTCAAAAACATTCCCTCTTCTGAGGTCCACAAAGATAAAAATTTAAGACTCTTTTTTTGTCCCAGGCACACACTTGTGATACTGTGAAAATAAACACTATACTGAAGTATATGCTGAAAAGAATTGAAACTTCAGTAAAGCAGCACGTCAGAAAATCTGCTTAAATATGTCAGAAAGTTTTAAAACCAACAAAAGGGAAAAAAAACCAAAACAGCCTGGAAGTTATTCGACAGTGTTGAAAACAAACTGCAAATCCTTATGTCTTTGAATAACTCTAGTCATAATTCTCCATTTTTAATGTTGCAACCTCTGTCTGTAACCAGAGATTATGTTTTACATAAATAATTGTAACTGCTAAAAGATGTAAAAAGCACCTTAAGAGATGGGTTACTGCTACAGCAGAAGCCTTCTCTTTCCAAAAAATAGATTTAATGTGCTGTTATTAACAGAGAAAAATAAATGTAATACATAGGCAAAAGTGAAGTGTATTTCTAGATAATCTACTTCTAACATTCAGCTAAGCATGAAACCTCCTCTTGAAGAAAAGCTGAGTAGAGATCGTAGGAAAACATTCTTTTAGCTCAGTACTGTTTATTTTCTCGATGAACAGTTCATTTTGCTTCTTTATACTGAGCTGCTTTATAGGTATACAGAATTATTTTTTTTTTCTCTAATCCTTAGCAGGAGCCCTTAATATCTTGTCTTTGCCAATCTCACAGTTTCAATAAGTAAAGTCCTTTAAAAAGCTGTTCTACTTGCAAAGTGATACATAAGAGTCTATCTGGCTCTGTGATTCATGGGTATTATAGGGTTTCTTTCAGTGAATTATGTTGTTTCAACTATGAAAATAGCATATATTTTCAAACAAAATTTCTTCTGGCTTTTGCCTTAATATTGTATATCCAAGTAGGAACACAGTAGCTCTGAAGAAGTAACAATGGTATTAATAAATTGAAATCTTGCAGTTTTGTCATCCTTCATATAACAAAATTATTCTTTTTATGGCCTGTCTCTGATGGGTTCTGAGATTTAAAGAATGCATCTGTTTCTTCTTTCTACACAAAATTACATCATTCACAATCCTTAAACACCTGTGTATAGCCATCAGAAAAGGAACAAAGCATCATAGCATCACAAAGCATCACAAAAAAATTCATATAAAGTTTTGGTTTTTTTCTTTTCAGTATTCAATCCTAAAGCTATCATTTATTTGGTTTATTTCAATGGAATCCAGAGCACCTACTGTGCTCTATTACCACTCTTTTAAGGAGGTTGGGTTTTAGGCATTGATACAGTTTCACTTTCGTGGCTACTTGTTTATTACCGTGATGCAGGTTTGCTCTCACTATTTCCTTCAAGCCACAATTATCTACTGGTCAACTCAGCAACTACTTCTTTAAAACCAATTGGCTGTTTCTTCCAACTTACTGTTAGTCATTTCTCTTTCCTCAAAACCAGGAACAGTATTCATGTTTTTGGCAGAGCAACAATGATGCTGCATCTAACCAAAACAACCTTGTTTGTGAAGCTGGTCATTAATTCCTCTCTGGTATCTTGTCATCGCCAGATGTCTGCTCAGTTTACACCCTGTGCATTTCCCATGACTGCACCCAGAATCCACAAATGATTCTGTATTTTCTGTAAGAGCACCACATCCTTTTCTGAACTTTTCACTACCTCAGCAGCTGCAGCTGCTGACCACAGAACTGCAGTCTCTCTTTACATTATGTGTTGTACCTCTCTCTTGACTGAGACTACAAACAGCAAAATAATATAATGTTACTTTTACTTTAAGGATAGAATTTCATCACTTAACATTTCAGGAAGCCGATTTCGCGCAGAAAGTAATGAGAAGTATTCTACATCCAAGACAGAAAACCATTTCCAGGTTTATATTAACAAGTAGAGTACAAAATGTTTTTGTTTCTCATCAGATGCACTGGCAATGAAGTCTAAACTCTGCCAATAACAAAGCATATCTGAAGGAGGACTCACAGTTATATCTAAACATGAGGAGAAGCGTAGGCACATTTCCCTCCAGAAATCTGCACTCACTGAACACCATCACCATCAGTAGATGCAATTAGCTATGTCCAATTTACATTTTGAGCACAAGGGACAAGCTTTCACAGCATGCTTAATACAGCAAACACAACAAACTGGTTTTTGTGAATACAATGCAGTTTCTCAGTTCAATGGGAAACTACAAAATATATGTGCAATGTATAATTAGAGCACGCCACAAAGAAAATTTGAAAAGGATAATTGAAACAACAATCATATCTTGAAAAAGAAACTGGTTAATTGATGTTGGTTCATAGACATATGTCAAAGCATACAATAGAATAAGTGAAATATAAATACCAATTTTCAAATCAACGCAGCTTGATAACTTGAATTTAAATTTCAGGAACAGCAACAAAAAATAAAATTAAAACCACAAAGTAAGACATAAAATACAAATAGTAAAGATGAAGGAAAAATCTGTAGGACTGTTAATATTTTTCTAACTCATTAGTGGTCTTTTTCATATGTTTTTTTCTTGCTTTGTGTGGCCATCGAGGCTAGTAGAAACCCAGCCAATTTAGTCAGAAAACTTTACAGTACCGCAGGGAGTCTCATTTGTCATCACTTGCAATAGCATCTGTCTCCATCAAGAAGAAGTTAATCAGCACAGACTAAATAAATTAGGTAATTCTTTAGATGGTTAACAATGTACTTTGAATGAGCAAAGACCAAGCTTTGTCTCCTGATACTGGGAAACTTCTCTTATTACTATGATGATTTTCTGGCTTGAAACTAAGGAGCAATTAAGTTCCTTAATAACAATTAAGGAACATAAAGGACACTAGTATTTCTGGTAGCTGAAGATACTCAGTTTACACAAAGGATACAAAGTGTTATAATTGTCATAAGAGCTATATCCAGACTTAGGTTTTCTTCAACTTTCTTCAACTTCTTCCATTGTATGCTTAATTACTTCAAATTCTTCCCTAAATTACTTAGCCCCAGGTAAAATTTGAGAATTGGAAGAACCAAAAAGCATAAAACTTTGGAAGCACATTGCTTCACATAAAAATAATAAAAAAATTAAAAATAAAATAAAAAAAAAGGAAACCTAGTATGTTGAGTTAATATGCTGAGCATGTAGCCAGTAAATCTATAAAGATACTGAACTTCACACAAATTTGCACACTTCCTAAATTCTTCTCTCAGTATCTTGTATGCCATTCAGGAAGACAGAATTTTTCTTCTTAAAATTGTATTTTGTACAGCCTTGAGAACATTTATGACCAAGTTTGGTCACTTTGCACAATGTCTCTACCCTGAAAACTTGATAATGTGGTTGAAATCAGCCCCTGGACATAAGTGAAGAAACTTTATCCCTCTTCTCTCTGTCCTCTCTCTATGCTTATTATGGAATTTATATGTAAAACATAACCAAAGAGGAAAAAATAACAACCCTACTCTGTATAATATTACTTATTTAGAATTCTGGCCTAAATATTTGGTTTGTTTTCTCACAGTTTCTGTCATGTACTTCTTACTTGAAAGATCTGGACTAGATGAACTTGATACAGTGAAAATGTAATATGTGATAAGAAGAGCTGACATTCATCAGCCTTCAATTTTGAGAAGAAAGCATTTCTCAGAAGGCTAACTGGTTCATAATTCCAAGAATGATATAAAAATGGGGGCAGTGAGTTGATTGAAAGACTAGTATTGATGCAGTGGCTTAAGAGAAAGGCTGTCGTTTATATTATTAAATGACCTTATAATGTATAACTCAGCCTCTGTTGCAATCATAAGGTACTAGGAGGAGATCCGTTGAGGGAGCTAAATCACAGATATATGAAGTATATATACAGTGAGGATGATGTTTTTTCAGAATGCCCTTTGCCCTAAGTAGACAGAGGGTCCATTCCAAAGATACCATGTGATGAATTCCCTCAGAGACTTTTAGAGAATGATCCATAGGAGTATCAGCATAAAAAGCAGAAAAAGAAATTAAGACTTACTATAGAAAACACATTTAACCTTGAAAATTTTCTAGGTACTTTTGTGAGGAATCACAGCAACTAAAACATATATTACAATAATTAAATATAGATGTAAAGATTGGGCAGTACATATGTTATCTTCAAAAGCTGTTAAACAACAGATGGGAATAATAATGCAAAGAACATTCATATTGTGATGTTGTCAAGGGCATACATCAAAGTGGAGTACTTTGTGCAAAATCAAGGGAAAATTACTTGTATTTTGTCACATGGCATGTCAAAAAGAAATTATGAAGTGTTTTCAAAATGTACCAAGAATATTACTTATAGAGTATTATGCTTTACTAGGAAGGAAGAAACAAAAGGCAGAAAGTTGCAGGATACTAACAGTGCTTAAAGCAGCACAGGTAAGCATTGTTACAATCTTTGTTCTTTTGCAGGCTAGCTCATCTTCACACACAAACTCTGTGTGAGGAATGTGGCTTGTATGTATTTACAGAACTTAGATAAAATTTAAAATTTCTTATGTGAAGTGATTTCATCTTGATAAGCTTCAAATTATCTTTTCCTCCTGAAAATTTCATAAGATAGTTGATTTTGAGCTCTGCTTTACATAGAAAAATGTTCTAAATTTCTCTTGCAAGCATCTCACTGGAAGTAACAGAACTGATAATAAGTTTGCTCAAATATATTTCACACTGGCTGATGGACTAATACTGAAGACCTACTTATAGCTATGATTTCACTTACAGTGAGTAATTTTTATTAAATTTCCATATGTCAGAGACACAATATAATTTATTCTAAATCACGTAAACCTCGTTTAAATCAGTGATTGTTTTTAATGAAGTTATTGTCTTTAATCGAGTTCTGCTGGTCCAACTTAAAACTTGTCCTTTGGATCCATAAATTACCTGAAGGAAATTTACCTTAAGAACAGTATGATAAAGTAACAAATAATGTAACTCATCCTTTGACAATTCCCGGTGCTTGTGAAAAACATTTGGTGTTGAAAACAGCTGTGCCAGCAGCTACTTAAATGCAGTTCCAATCTTACTTGAGCAGACCACAGAAAACTGAGAATGATGGAGTATCAACATCCCTGATAGCTTAAATATTTTCCTCTCTTATGCTACAATTTTATTAGGTAAGGCATATTCCAATATTTTTAGATTTCTTTTTCCTTTGTTTCTCCAGTGATTTCTTTTTGCAAAGGAGGGAGGGGATTTGACTGTAGGTTTCATGAACTGTGCATTAACACACCTCTGAGCAGCTATGCAGTCAACAAAGGAAAGATGCTAGAAAATACAGTAACAGGTTTTAAACAGTACTAAAATACTGTCTCATAGTCATTTTTATTGCAGCATATCCTGAACTTTAAACTCTTAAAGAACTGACACTGTAATTTTTAGCAAATGGGAATCACCAAACTACTGTTCCTCGATATTGTTCTCAACATTTGCAAGGACAGTTGCACCTGTGGGGTTGCTAGGAGGGATGGAGTCCACAGGGTAGCACAGTCTCTCAGTGTTCACATATGATGCTATTTATACTGGTTAAAGCAATGTGAAACTGGGAACAGTTGCCCTCTCCTTCCTATCAGCCAAGCTTCCCCTATAATCTGTATCAGCATCATTCTGAAGGAGCAGTAAACCTTCACAACAGAGACACCACAGTACAGATGCACAGTTCAATTTCAAACTTAGTATAAGCTGAATTCAACAAGAGGAAGCTTTACACTTGGTGTCAGAATTATAATTCAGTCATTAAGAAACTTGGGTTTGGTGCCATTTCTTTACCAGCATAAATCACAGATATGACTCACTTGGTAAATTCTTTGTTTGCCATCTAAAAGCAGTCAGTTTTCTCAGTTTCTGTTCAGAATGTGTAAAAATTATTACCTTAAGCATTCATTAACTGGATAATTGAACTACATTCCAACAGTCATTTGTTGACTGGTTGCTTTGATATCAATATGCTTTTGATTTGTTTGCTGAGATTTCAGTTAGTTTTAATTATACTAGTAATAGTTTAGTATTAATAGTAGTTTTGGTAATATGTCTCTGTGTTTATACTTAGGAGTTTTAATAAAGCATATAAAACCTTGTCTTATATTTTCCAACAATAAATTAATGGAGTTTTGAATGGGCGTTACCATAAGACCATGACCAGTTTTCTCTGTTAGCATATGGTTCTTTTATCTGGCATTAACTTGGGAATATAGTCTACAGGCAGGCAGTAGCAGAAGTGTGGCCCTGTGCAAAGACAAAATTCACGGTACTCAATGTCACAATCTCAGCACAGTCTTGTCACATTGTTCCCACCTACACCACTCATATGGGGAAATGAAAGGATTTCAAACTGAGATACAAAGTGCCTCTACTGCTGGTTGGAGAGAGGAGAATCTAAAGGCATGTGATTTTATTGATGATTTACAGTAATAAACCATAGGCTGCCACTCTGTTTTCACCTTTGTCAGTACTCTGTGGCTGTGAGCTCCCTAGCAATTGTCCAGAAGTGAGCTGAATCAACAGAGACTAACCTTACAAAAATGCAAGCTTAATAAATTAATCAAAATTGTTATTGCTAAATTCAAGAGGAAGACCAAGATAATTGAGGTTTAGATTCAGTCATTCATATGCCTGCCAACTGGGTTTATTCTGAAATCACTCATCTTCTAGAACATTATGACTCAGTAGAGAAATACATAGGTCTTCAAGTTGTTTTGCTTTCATACTTTTACTGAAAAAAAACCACATTACAGTACAAAGCAAAACAGCATAGCTATCACGAGAAACTTCTAAGCAAAGCAAAATTAACATGAGAAGCAAGTAGAGGATTATAGAGGAAAATGGTGCTACTCAAGAAATAGATAGTACTATTAAGATTGCTTAGTTGGTAAGACAGCAAGTCTAGACTGATTGCCAACAGAATGGCAACAAAAACGTTCAGATAAATTCCAGTCTCACAAACAGTAGTACACATGGGAACATTTAAATGCAATGTAGTATTCTTGCTTAAATAAGTNTATACTAGTAATAGTTTAGTATTAATAGTAGTTTTGGTAATATGTCTCTGTGTTTATACTTAGGAGTTTTAATAAAGCATATAAAACCTTGTCTTATATTTTCCAACAATAAATTAATGGAGTTTTGAATGGGCGTTACCATAAGACCATGACCAGTTTTCTCTGTTAGCATATGGTTCTTTTATCTGGCATTAACTTGGGAATATAGTCTACAGGCAGGCAGTAGCAGAAGTGTGGCCCTGTGCAAAGACAAAATTCACGGTACTCAATGTCACAATCTCAGCACAGTCTTGTCACATTGTTCCCACCTACACCACTCATATGGGGAAATGAAAGGATTTCAAACTGAGATACAAAGTGCCTCTACTGCTGGTTGGAGAGAGGAGAATCTAAAGGCATGTGATTTTATTGATGATTTACAGTAATAAACCATAGGCTGCCACTCTGTTTTCACCTTTGTCAGTACTCTGTGGCTGTGAGCTCCCTAGCAATTGTCCAGAAGTGAGCTGAATCAACAGAGACTAACCTTACAAAAATGCAAGCTTAATAAATTAATCAAAATTGTTATTGCTAAATTCAAGAGGAAGACCAAGATAATTGAGGTTTAGATTCAGTCATTCATATGCCTGCCAACTGGGTTTATTCTGAAATCACTCATCTTCTAGAACATTATGACTCAGTAGAGAAATACATAGGTCTTCAAGTTGTTTTGCTTTCATACTTTTACTGAAAAAAAACCACATTACAGTACAAAGCAAAACAGCATAGCTATCACGAGAAACTTCTAAGCAAAGCAAAATTAACATGAGAAGCAAGTAGAGGATTATAGAGGAAAATGGTGCTACTCAAGAAATAGATAGTACTATTAAGATTGCTTAGTTGGTAAGACAGCAAGTCTAGACTGATTGCCAACAGAATGGCAACAAAAACGTTCAGATAAATTCCAGTCTCACAAACAGTAGTACACATGGGAACATTTAAATGCAATGTAGTATTCTTGCTTAAATAAGTTGTGGAAAAAAATGTTTCTTTTATTTTGGTAAAGGAGAATATTATATTTGGTTAAGGAGAATGTCTAAAAGCTATAGGCAGAATTTTAACCTCGATTGGCATTCCACTCAATCAGTGAGTAGGGAAAAAGGCTTGTCTTAGCCAATCACAGAATCATTGAGGCTAGAATAAACCTCTGACATCATCAAGTCCAGCCTAACACCATTACACCCAGCTAGACCATGTCACTAAGTGCCACATCCAATCTTTCCTTAAACACCACAAGGGATGGTGACTCCACCACCTCCATGGGCAGTCCATTTCAGTGTCTAATGATCCTTTCTGTAAGGAAGTGCTTCCTAATATCCAACCTAAACCTCCCCCTGGTGCAGCTTCAGACCATGCCCTCTCATCCTGTCACTGATTCCCTGGGAGAAGAACCCAGCCCCCACCTACCTAGAATTTCCTTTCAGGTAGTTGTAGAGAGTGATGATGTCCCCCCTGAGTCTCCTCTTCTTCAGGCTGAAAAAAACCCAGTTCTCTCAGTCTCTCCTCATAAGACTTTCCCTCCAGTTCCTTCCTCAGTCATGTCATTCTCCTCTTGATCCACACCAGCACCTCAATATCCTTCTTGAAGTGTGGGACCCAGAACCGCACACGTACTCCAGGTGAGGCCTTGCCAGTGCCAGACACAGGGGGAGAATCACATCCCTAGTCCTGCTGGCCACACTATTCCTGATACAAGCCAAGATCCCATTGGCCTTCCGTGCCCTTTGGGTATGCTGCTGGCTCATGTTCAGCCAGTTGTCAACCAGTACTCCCAAGTCCCTCTGAGCCAGGCCACTTTTCAGCCACTCATACCCCAGTCTGTAGTGTTGCAGGGGGTTATTGTGGCCAAAGTATAGGACCCTGCTTTTGGCCTTGTTGAACTTCATCCCATTGACCCAGCCTGTCCAGGTCCCTTTACAGCATCTCCCTGCCCTCCAGGAGATTGATTGAGAGGGATTGACAGTCCCTCTCAACTTAGTGTCAACTGCAAATTTACTAAGGGTAATATGTATTATATATTTTAAGGGCAACATATTTTATGATTCCTGTAAGATGGGAAGGTTTCTCTAGTCCTTACTCATTGCTCACTCAGTCCCTAAAATGCACAGGTAGCACTACTCTCTGCTTGAAAGAGGAGCAACAGGTAGTTTGATCTGGTAACACTATAACATAGTACATTGGGTAGCATGGGAATAGGATATAATAAGTAGAAAGACAGTAAAAGACTATTCCATCTTGAAGCTACAGTGTTCAAATGAGTGCAGCCCTATCCTTGGGTACTGAGGAGAAATCATAACTAACTGTGCTGAAAAAAAAAAGTACCCATGTTTTTTCCTGAAACTGACTTTCTCACTTCTACCCTTTACTAAGATCTGTCTCCAGGGGGATCAGAATCTAGCCCTGGCTGCTCTAAAATTTTTATCTGATGTTTAATGAATGGCTCTTGGTTTCAGTCTCTTCCATAAGATGTCATTTGAATTTAAATATATTTAGCAAAAAATAAAAGGCCTATCATTGTGCAGGTATTTTCCCTATTACAAAAACTGCAGACATTCCACTGTAAAATTACAAAGGCTTATATCCGAATAATACTAAGATATAAATATCTATTTTAAGATATTTAGGCTGTTTTAAAGATATTTTTAGGCTGTTTTAAAATGAAGTTTGAATAATCACTTCGTTTTTTTATGACAGAGTTCTTCACTTACATCTCTTATATAGCTCCTGTCTGTGGACTACCTCCCATGTGTAAGTAAGAGCAAGATTGGAATGATAGGTTAGAAAATACTAGATATTCTGGATTTTTTGCTTTTACAGTGTGAATTCCGAGGCAGTAACTGAGATGGTTTGGTTGTTTTATATATAATACTAGATGGTTGGAACCAATCAAAATTGGTTTTATTTGGCTTTAGTATCTCCTTTCACAGAATGCTATTGCCAGGGAATAATGACATTTATTAGAACTTAGATTTAAATCAGTTGTAAAAGATTGTTTTATAGAAAATGAAAAACATGTTTACCAGCAAGTTATCCTCCTGAAGAAGTTTTAAATAAACAAACACCAGTTACATTTCTCTACTCTCTACTTTTCAAATACGTTTATCATAGATGTGTTTACCAAAACAGGAGCATAAGCCTGTAAAGTGCTGTTTATTATGTGTTACTAATCTCACAGCAACTGTAATTGTCAGATTAATTGAGGTGAATATTCAAAATTTGTAAAAAGTATGATATATAGAAAATATATAGAGATAAAAAATCTTAACAGCCCTGCACACTGACATCAGTTTAAGTAGTGTAAGACAAAGCTTACCTAGTTGAACAGAACCTGATAAAAAAATTAAGATTTAGAGTATGTTCAAATATTTCTACCTCCTCTTCAGAGAAACAGGCCAGTGAAAAAGATACCACTAGAATCTGAGTGAGCTCAGGTTTAGATATTTTAGATTTCTTTTGTGCTTACAATATGTAGAAGTAGTTTTAAAGTGTATATCAAAACTCACATGAGAAAATCACCTTTCTCTGAAGTATCCACTATGGTCACCCATAACTTAGAAAAGCCTGAAGGATTTAATGTAGAATGGAGATTTTCATAATCTTGCACAATAGGAAGCTTATTGCATGCATGTCTTGTAACAACCTGGACATAGCAACTCAAATGCGATGAATGTTTTAACTCTGAAGTCAATACTCTGTTTCTGTAATCAAACATAAATAGTGTTAAATAAAAGAGAACTGTTATGGTAAAATATTCCACTTATACGCCCATGTACAACAAAAAAAGTGCATGTCACATTTTTACTCCACAATGTAACTTGTATCTGCTTTGTATTTAATATTCAGTATGATACAATACGGAGCTGCAAGACATGATTTGTAAGAATTCACCTGCATCAGGTTCTCCCCTCTTTGCAAAAGAATGATCCATCCCATTTTCCAGAGATATGGAGGGACATGCAGTGAAGAAATGGCAGTACAGAACCAGAGCAGTGTTTGATCTAAAGTTTGAAACATTATACTCTAACAAAGAATCTGTGATAGGGCCAGAGTAGCACCCAGGCATCATTCTGGTTCCACTTCTCTCACAGGCACAGAGAACCTCTGGCAGCTGTTGGGCTTGAAATTAAACGCACAGTATGTGGTATAAATTACTGTTTGCTCAGTGGAATTGCACTATTGTAAAACAGGTAAATGAAAGCTGTGAAGCAAGCCCTTTGTGATACAATAGCAGGTGTAATGTATGACCTTTAGCTGACACATTCACATGCTCGATGATGTTTGGTAGCTGTGCCATGTAAATATATGGTAGAAGGAAACAGACTCAGAGCCCTCATTGTATTTGCTTGAGTATTACACCTGACAAGTCACAGTAATGCAATAGTAGAGACACTGGTGAGGTCAAAGCTGCACAACAGTGCAGAAGTAGTGGTTATTCTGTTCATTTTTAATATGCATTTATTTGTTAATGGGGCAGCCATGATTGCCAATTTACTTAAATATCACTGATATTTTGCAACAAACTTTTAGTAAATATTTGAGATTCTTCTTTATCTTTAGTTGGGCCCCAATACTCTTTTTATTACTTTATTCTTCGTAGAAAAGAGCTTTTATGTACTTAAGAAAAGAGACAAACAAATTGGAAAGTGTCCTGCTGGCACACCAACATTTGGGAAAAGATACAGACAGTACATCCTTAGACATTTATATTTATTTCCATGCTACAAAGTGGCTAAGATATTCTATGCAAACGCTGGCAAGAGATCAATATAAACAAAATGATCCCGGATGAGCAGCTCCAACTCATTGTTATGGCCATTTCTCATGCAACTGCCTGTTTTAGCTATTGAACAGTTGCTGGTGTTCCTGACTTGAAAGTATCAGTTACTTTCTCTGTGAAGAATCTCACAGGCGAGGAGTAAGTGACAGTGGAAAATTGTATACTATGATGATATAAACTATATAAAAAATCATGGTTTTCAGGAAAAATCTTTTATTCATAACCATCATTTTCATGCTATTGCATCTCTATTTATCAGCCTTCATAGCGTGTCAGCTTTCACATTCATTCTTTTGGCATTACAGCTTCTAGCAGCTTAGCCAATAAGACAGATACTCAAGATCTCTATCCAAACATCATTTTCTGGAACATACGGTAAAATCAGATTAAAACTGAATTAGAAAAATACAGTAATCACAGTCCATATTAATAACCTCTAAAAGTAGACAAAGTCTTTGAAACATAGTTTACATATACTCCTTCTAGGTAATGTCTGAAGTTCTTATTTAACATTATTGGTTCTGAATGAAATACTTCCGTTATCTTTTACAATATAAAAGTTGCAGCTGGACCCATGATATTTACAACAAACTGGTTTCAGGGCAGTTAGTATAGTGTCTGTAGCTTGCAAGTTGAACCTTAATTTTTAGGAAAGTCAAAATGTTGTTATCTCTTGAGTTGGCAGTGAGAAAGAACACAAAGAAATTGAAAATATAAGTCTTTTTTTTGTCATAGCTATAGACACAGTTCTTATAATAGTTCTTATTACACAACACAGAAAAACAACTTGAACAACAAAGAACTATTCCCAACCAACAAATTAAAGTTAGGTGAGAAAAAGATGCTATATACTTTGACCAGCATTAATTGACAAGTCTACAGAGAGATAATGTGACATAATCCCACTTCAGCTGTCAGCCACACATGCAAATACATATCAGCATCAATTGCATGAGTTTCTGCAGAATCCTGTACAATTAGGGTATCTGGACCCTACATTTAAGTGATACTCCAACAATCTATGTGATGCAATTTTTGTTTCTCTGAAGTAATTATTATTAAAAAAACCCAACCAAACAAAAAAAAACACCCAACAAAGCAACCTTAGATACATACATAGCTATAGTATAATAATAGCCATAACATAGCAGTAGTATTTTGGGATTTTTTTTGCTAGACAATACCCCAAAATTCAGAAATAGCAACATGTATCAAGGAAGTTCAATAATGAAAACTTAAATCCCTCTGTTTTAGAAGTAGGCTTCCTTAGTGTCACTGTTTAAGGACTTTATTACTTAAGAATAATTAATTAAATATTGTTTTAATTGTGCTTCATTCTTTGAAGAACTTTGTGGATGAAACACTGCAGAAGAACATTTATAAAAATGGAAATGTAGATATATCAGATATTTTAAAAGAATACATTATCCATGAGTATTTTTCTGTTATTTTTCAAGCAGGTGCACAAAGAATGATAGAATGGTAGAGCTTGGAAGTGGCCTCTGGAGGTCATCGAGTCCAAACCTCTTCTAGTGCAGAGTAGAGGGGAAGGAGAACCTCCCTTGACCGCTGGCCAAAAAGGCACCCCAGGGATACCACTGGCCCTCCTGGCCACAAGGACATATTGCGATTCCATGGTTAATTTATTTTCCACCAGGATTCCAAGGTCCCTCTCCATGGGGCTACTTTCCAACAGCTGCGTCCCCCTCCTGTACTGGTACATGGTATTGTTACTCCTCAGGTGTAGGACTCTACATTTATTCTTCTTGAACTTCATTAGGTTTTCATTTGCCCAGCTCTCCAGTCTGTCCAGATCTCATTGGATGGCAGCACAAGTTTCTGGTGTATCAGCCACTCCTCCCAGTTTCATTTCATCAGCAAACTTGCTGAGGGCACACTGTCCCTTCATTGATGTCATTGATGGTGTTGAATAAGACTGGGCCCAGTACTGACCCCTGGGGAACACTGCTAGCTACTGTTTACCATTGATCATAACCCTTTGAGCTCTATTGTTCAGCCAGTT
>VYZU01044438.1:3251-16024 GCA_013401355.1 Ceyx cyanopectus | reverse complement strand
TATATATATATATATACCTTTTAATGTTGTGGAAAACTTGTCTAAATAACCCTTAGAGTATGCTTTCCTTGCATTATACTTCAAAAGGTTGGAAAAAAATATAACGTTCACAGCAAAAAGCATATACCTAGAGGAAAGGCAGATGCCACTGATGCACTGACAGTGCAAGTGACAACACTCACCTGAAACTCAATGCATTCAAGGGTAGGGAAAAGTCTAGATGGAGGGTACCTAATAATTATTCTGTCAATGGCCATCTCCTGATCTTTCATCTACATCAGGAATGAATAATCTGAGCATTACAGATGTATCCTTTTCTTTTCCTTTTTATGTATGGATAAGAACTTCATCTGAATGGACAGCATAGTCATCTTCATCAGATGGAGACATGCTTCACTGGAGGGAGGACAGGTACCCACCCATTCCTTCTACAGCTGTCTATTTATTTATCTGAAACATAAACATTGTTTGGATAACCTGGCTGCTTCCTGTTTAAGCAGAAACAGATCTGGCTGCTGAAAGTGCCACACAGATGCATCTTTCATTTCCTCTATTTCAGCTGCTAATTATGACTCACCATTAGCAATTTTTATTATAAAAGCCTCCAGTTATAATTTTTGTATTCTACCATTATTACTTATTACTAAGTACCTAACTCCAATTATGATGAGGTAATTACTGTTGTTGAATGATGACAGTCCTCTATCTTTCATTTAAACTATTAAAATCAATGGTTCTGCCTCCAAAGAAGCCACCAACATAAAATATTGATCAAATAATTTTACACACAGTGGTTGGAAGCAGTATAATGTGGATATTTAAGACTAGTAATTAGCAGGAGACTTTTCTGAACACAGTGACATTTAAATCAGTAGTGGATGCCTGAAAGGACAAAGATATAGTTATCCATGGTATGAACTGTAGGGTGCTTAATCCTTAATGAGGATTAAAGCTTTTTACTGCTCTGAACCTGGTCCTTAGATACAGATTCCAAAATAATATTTGTTGCATGATACCTTAGGTGCTTTCACTATTGTAATGGTAAGGAAAAAAAACCTTTCATTTCCAGTTATGTTGCCTACTCTTCACTTGTAACCTTCCACTTGCACTGTCCAAAGGCACTGTGGCAGTGCCTTCACCCCAGTACCCCTGACTTTCTGGAGCTGCATTGCCACATTCTTCCACACTGTGCTTGTGAATAGCCCTTGTAGCTCTTAGTCTGTAACCCCCACACTCTCCACAATCCCCTTGCAGCTTCTGCTTTGTAACTTTACAGCCTCGTAGAGAGAATGATTTACATACCCCAAAAGATTAGCTAACAATATGGATGTACAAAGCTTAGCAGCCAGTCTGCATACACCATGTGCACCTGAAAATGTGGGTGCTCATGCCATCATAACCAAGAACAACTGACAGGGAGTTTGAGAGTCCTGATGAAAACTATAAAACTCCCAGAGAACAGTGTTGGAAAACACCTCTGCACTGGTAAGGGTGCTCATATGGGGCCCCACCATTTCTCCCAGCTGGCCACTACAGAATATTTTCACTCTATATTTTCTTTCTCCTCTTCCTTCCCATAATCTCACCCTCCTCCACTTTCCTCCCCCATGCCTCCACAATCTAGATTAACTTTGAAGTCAATGCATGACACAATTTGTGGACCCCACCAGAAAATCCTTTTACAGGCAAGTCAACTCTTTTGTCTTTTGTCCTTTGAACAACAGAGTGTCCTCTGGAACAGCTTTGCTATTTCCATTTTTTATGATGGGCTCTGGATTTCAGTGTCTGAGAAAGGTGTTAGTGTTGTGCTTTTGAACGACTCCTAAGTAGCATAAGCCCGAAGATCAATACCTGCATTGAGAACTATTGACATTCAGGAGATAGCACAAAATGTGTCTAAATTAACACTTTAGATGTGGAGCATACTTCTGAAGTGTTTTTCCCCACAGTCTGATGGGAAAACTGTATGATCTGTTACACTTTCCAGAGCAGTCTTAGAGTTGATTCATTCTAGAAGGAACTGGAAGATGTTATTTAGAGATGCACCTTGTGAACACCACCATGGACTCAGTCCACAGGCCCAAACTAGATTTAGTCCAAAGAAAAGCACACCGAAAGAAGTATAAAATACATCTTGGAGCTTCAGCAACAATTGCTTTACTTGAGATATGCATTCCTAGAGGGCAAGAAGCGTGCTCCTTGCTAATACAGACACAGCCTTAAAGAACTTAATAAAATGCAGTCAGACATTTTAGCCTGGAGCCAGTTTTGGCACAGAAACCTTGGTTAGACTTCAGCTATAGCCTACTCACTCTATCATACAACATTTTTACCCCACTAAAGTCAAGAAGTTTTTTCATCTTCCATAAAACTTTTTCTCTCAGCCCTCCCACCTGTATGCCCCACAGCAGAGGGAGGTGAGGGGGGAATACAGAAGCCCTCCTTGCCAGCAGACTCTGCAAGGACTAGCATCTATTGAAGTTAAGGGCATGGGTACATTTCACATAGCATTTTATGTTGTTCTGTTTTGTGTCTTCTTTTTGGCAAACAAGAAGGGAGTTGAGACGAAATAGTCTTTAAGAGATATTTACACTCATTTATGTCAAAGGCCAAACCAGCATTACTGCAGGGGAAGGTACAACTTACTGGAATTAGATTGTTCCTGCTTTCAAGTTACCATAAACCTTCAGCTCTTTCAGGGTCAAAGGGCTTCTTCTGCAGAGTATATAACTATTTGCTTCTTCCCAACTGTTTGGCATACTCCTTTCCTTCTGGCTTAGATATGAGGCACTCAAATTTCTCTAGGTCCCTGTAGGAATGTTCTCTTCTTTTTCTTTACAAAAGCTTCTGGCCTGTACCATGATTTTTTTCTTCCCCCAGGTCTTGTGCTTTCTGTGGTAGATGCACCACAGTACTGAAGAAGGGAGAATAGGTTCTGTGTGACAGCAACTTCAGTCAGAAAGAAGAGTGAGAACATGTGGGAGAAATAACTCTGCATGCAAGTGTGGAAAGAGGTGCTCCAGGTGCTGGAGTGGAGATTCCCTTGCAATCCATTGAGAAGACAATGGTGAGGCAGGCTGGTGCTCTGCATCCCATGGAGGTCAATATTGGATCAGATATCTACCTGCAGACCATGGAGCAGCTCACGCTGGAGCAGATGGATGCCTTAAGAGGCTGTGACCAGTGGAGAGTCCACACTTGAGGAGGCTCCAGGCAGGACTTGTGACCCCATGGGGGACTGATGCTAGAGCAGTCTGCTCCTAAAGGAATACAGCCCATAAAAGGACCCATACTGGAACAATTCATGAAGAACTGTAGCCCAAGGGAAGAACTTGTGTTGGAGAAGGTCATGGAGGGACCCCACACTGGAGCAGGGGAAGAAGGTGAAGTGTCATCTCCCTGAGGAGGAAGGAGCATCAGAAACAATGTGTGATAAACTGATCATGACTCCTCATCTTCCTCCACCACTGGAGGGGAGGAGTTAGAGAAAATCAGGATTAGAGTTGAGCCCAAGAAGAAGGGAGGGGTTAGGGGAAGGTGTTTTAAGATTTTTTATTTTCTCATTATCCTACTCTGATTTGATTTCTAATAAATTAAACACAAGCTGACTCTGTTTTGCCATTGTTGATAATTTCTGAATGATATCTGCCTGTCCATATCTTGACCCATGAGCCTTTTGCTATATATTCTTTCCTCTCTTCAGCTGAGGAGGGGCATGATAGAGCAGCTTTGATGGTCATCTGGCATCCAGCCAGGGACAACACACCACGCTTACTTGTTTCCAGAAATCCCCATTACCATTCTCACTGTCATTATTTCTGCTTTCAATTTGTCTTGTACCCAGATTATGTCAGCAGCATGCAGACGGAGAGACAGAATTACTCCAAACTCAACTGAGCCAAAGGGGACGGTTTTGAGTATCCCCACAAATAATGCACCAGTCTCTGACACTCTCCTGTAATTCCTTCTCTTCAAATACAGGCTGTCACCACTGTAATCAGACTCCTATTCAACCCAGACATTTTTGTAATGACCTAATTCTCCGATACATCCTGTATCAGGAGGTTCAGTTTGGGCTTTCATTTGTGATTCTTTTTACTCTCATCACATCTTTACACATCAAATCCACTTTCAGAGTTTGCTTTCTCACACAGCTACCTCATCCACACATACATTCTTGGGCATTACAACTGCCTTGTTTTCTTCAGCAGATAATGTTTTGCTTTCCCAAAATCTTAATAGAAGTAATAGGTTTGCCAAAGCAAATCTTTCTTATACCAAGTGGATCTTTTAATTTTCAATGTCATAACTTCAGTAAATAATTTTTTTTCCTGGTATTTTTCCTTAAAGGCAAGTAATAACAGCAACCACTTACTTCAGACCACTGTTAGTAATTCAGTGGAAGTTTATATCATGCATCCCAATTAAACCTTCAGAGACACCATTTATCTCAAGAGGCCTAGACATAAGCTTATCTTCCTTTCCACTGCAGTTGTTTCCAGTGTTGGATTTCCTTAAATAAATCAAATTAAACAAGTAATTCTTCCCTCCACCAGTTAAATCCCCTCCAGAGCCTGCAACCTTATTCTGTACAGTGATTTCGGTTTTTTAAGTCATGCAGTTTTTTACCATTTGAGATGTAATCTCTTTTATATGCAGGAAGGGGTATAAGGTTAAAAATCATGTTTCTTAGGCAATCATCAGTTTGGAAGAGCAGGGTGAGTCTGTATTTAGGCTTGCTCTCTGTAAGATATACTGCAGTCCCTTGCTTCAGCCTTCTTAGGCATCCATAAGACTGCCTCTAGAAGGACTCAGGGTGAGACTGGGGGTGTTTGGGGAGGGAGTGGAGAACACAACTTTCACTATCTGATCATCTTCTATGTATGACTGAGAAAGGGATCTTATCAAGTCAGAGACTGTTCAGTCAGCCCTCTCCAGATGCTGCTAAGTATTTTTCAACTGAACATTCTGAACAGTTGAATTGGGCATTTTTGCACAGCTTGTCATAAAATGTGACAACTGCCCTGCAGGTGTCTGACCTCAGCTTTCGCTTTTTCAAGGTTTTGTTGCTTCAGATTTGTCTTAGAAAAAGAATCAACTTCTCTGGCTTATGCCAGTGAGGTACAGATGCAACATCCATGTTTAATTACTTGCAGATCCTGATGCTCCAAAAGGACAGCTGAAAATAGGAGGAGATATTCTGCATACATGTGTTTTAATAAAATGCCAGTACTTTCCATGATACAAAATGAAAATAGCTTTTTAAACTGGAAGACACTGTTCATACAAAGTCAGCTGACCATTTCAGAGAAGGCTGTATGTATGTGGACATAAATCAGATCCATTCAACAGCAAGAAAGTATAAAAAATAAATTTATCCCCTGCAAGCATTTAGGAAAATTTACAATTACTTCATATTTACCCTTTTTACAGTTCTACGTGGGGAAGCCTACAACTATATTAGATACATGTGCTGAAAGCTGGCATTAATGATTAAGAACAGTAATAGAAATTATATGTTTAAGGAAGGGTTTTTCTAAACCCTTCTTACAGTAAGAAACAAGCTTTCTCTAAAAAACTATATGTAAATATATGTAAACTAGATTGTTGGGTGTGCCTAAACTCCTCTCATCTTTGCCTCTTGAATGAAACAGTGAGGAAATGCATCGATCTACAATTTGCAGGAGACTTAAGGCCAATGTTAGAGGATCAAGATATTTCTGGATAACAACTTTTTTTTTCTAATAGCAGTAAAAGATTCAGAAAAGAGAGAAAAAAAGTAGAATTTAGTCAGTTTGACATTTTCTGTAATTTTCTGTTAAAACTACTTTCAGCCATCTCTATATACAACTTTCATAGAAATATGTAGTTAGGCTACAGCATAAGAGCTCCTACCCTGTTTTTATTACTGCCATTACTGTGTTGGTTAGGATAAAAACCCTTATTGAATTTGTATAGACTCCTCTGTAAATAGCAAAGTCAGAATTGCATATCAGCATCCCATAATAGTTTACATTTTTACAGAAGACTGTTGTAAATGAAGAGACAACAGTATAACATGTGACCAAACACTCAGACAATCTCATTATTTAAATGTACATCACATTTTTAAGGCTAGTGACCAGAATGCAAATTGTTAGTTTTAACTATTGGCTTTGACTGATTTGTCTCTCTTTGCTGTCATGGAAACCTACATTAAATTAAAGACAAAGAAACAATGGAACTAATTAATGTCCTATGCATCTTCTGTACAGGAGAACTATTGGGCAATTATTTGTAACATCATAGCAGCACCAGCAACATACTTTTTAAATGCCTAGTTAAAAGATTTCTTCTCAAAAAAAAAAAAAAATCCTATAAAAATATAAATAGATATAAAGACAAATAAGTCAGAAGTACAAGATGGATAGAAGATAAGGTCTCCCTCTTCCTCTCCTTCCTGCTATCCAGATAAGATATCTTAAGGATAAATTTAAATGAGAAATAGCCATTTAAAAATACTCTTTCATTTAATCCCTGCAACCTGGCAGTTTCTCCACGAGAGCAAGAAGTAACCTGGGTTAGATGCAATAGACTGTCAGGTTGCACTGAGAGGTGAAGTCAGGGTCTGGGCACTCACAGAGGGACAAAGCATCAAGCAATAGAGGAAATGAAAAAAATAGTTGAGAAAGAAGGTTATCTCCTTATGTTGTCTCCACTATGTTGTCTCCTGCCTTCTTCTATCCATCTGTGCACTGAGATACCTCTGTACTTCCAGATTTGATATTTTTACAAAGACTTGGTGTTTGAAGAGGTAGAACCCACCACATTACTTGTCTAGACTTATTCTTAGAGGAAGGCTCTGCAGTTGCAATGGTACACATGATGCTTTTATGCCCCTGCTGCAGCTTAATGTTAAAAATTCAGTATTCATAGAGAATGTGGAAGAGTGTAGAGAACAGCATGGGTGAAAATCCTGTAAGTTTAATGGAACTTTTTATTATTTAATCAAGTTCTGCAAATAAATAAGATAGGATGCCAAAAGTAATATTTTTTTCACAGGTTAATCAATAGGATTTTGTCTTTTCCAGTGATTCTAGACTGCAACATAAACCACCATATCTCAGGGAAGGAGATGCTTGTTGGATACTATGATTTAATTTCACTATAACAATACATCCTCCAATTCCAGGAGTTATGAATGAATAAAGCAAAGCATATTCCCATGGTTAAACTGAATCGCTTCACACATGACTGAAAAAACAGGGGAAAAAAGGGTTTTCTGCTGCTGTACCACCAAACTGCCTGACCATGGTGGTGATGGGACCCCAGTGGCAGCTGCCTCATGCTGTCAGCCTGGCTGGGAGCCTTGGCTGTCACGCCTGCCCTGTTCTGTGCACAGGGCTGGAAAACACTGTACAAAGCTCTGCTCCCCAACACAACTGCTTGACAGCTCCGTTACTCTGAATCTACTGACAGCACTTTTAATTTCATGTGTTCTACAGCTTATAAAGAAGTTGTGCCTGCAAGGATGTAGAAGGCATTGTTCAGCCAGGGTCCCCTGCTTGAACAGGGGCTGGGCAGCAATTTGGAAAGTCCCATTTTTCTCTTGTCACTGGGAAAGAGCACAGACAATTCAGGAGAGCATAAGACCTTTGGTGACATGCTAAGTTTTCAGATGTCTCCTGAGTAAAAGAGATAAAAGTAAACAAAAAAAACTACTTTCTAGAGTGTGAAATGAAACTGTTCATTAGAAGAGTTGCAGAATAATGAATGTAAGATGTCATTAAAGCAAGCCATACTTGTCAAAGGTTGTGATAGTGCTAATTAAAGATATTATTTCCTCTGAATTGAAGTATCAGCTGTCGACAACTAGCTATGCAGTTAATGTGCATATGGCAACAGATGTACTAAATAGACAGTAAAAGAAGGAACCACAGGCAAGTAAGCATTTATTGATGTGGTATCCTGAAGCTGACATATCAAAATGATAATACAGAATTATTTACAGAAAGAAAAAAAAAACCTCAAACACTAACCAAAAAAGAAAGAGAGATACATTAAAAAAATATTTAGTTTATCTAGCCATATTTCAGGAAATAAAACAACCATCTTAAAGAGTTCACCAGACATCAAGAGCCTTTATATCACAAAATGAACTGCCAGCCAAATGACTCCAGAGAAGAGTGGGACTGGGTGGAACAGGAGAGGAAACCCAGGAGGCTGCATCTGAGCAAGCATTTCTCTGTACGTCAGAAGTGAGTGATAGACCTTTCTGAGCAGAAAAAGGCCTGGTGTGATTGATTAGGAACAGAGTCATATGAAGCATGGAGTTATTTAAGGGCTCAAAGGAAAATGAAATACAAGCTCACTGGCAGAGCAGTGCCAACAGAACAGTTCGATTTATTCTTCGGCATTGAACTGGGTCAAAGAGTCATAAAAGTAGGATATTTTTTCCCCCGTTACTCTGAGTTAATCATATTGTGCTGTTCACCTCCCTGCAGCTGTGAGGTGGCTGTTGGTCACAGAGCTTCTTCTGTGAAATGCTCATCTTGGAACATTTTACGTGAGATGTGAAGGAATAGCTGTTCACTTCTGGACAGCACACATGCATGAGGTGGCCACCTCAGAGCCAGTCCCAAAAACACACTGCTCTCTGTGATTCAATGTCATTTTCACTGTTCCACTGCTTTTTAAAGCCTGCCTTATCAACCTTTCTATATTTATATAAAACTAGTGACATTTTTTCAATAAAGCTAAAATTCTTGTTTCCACTTGAAAGAATACTAGAAAACTTCATCCTGCATTAGGATCATTCTGTAATGATCCTGAATATGGATCAGAATCAGATTTTTGTCTTTATTAATTTCATAGGAACCTTGTTAGACACCTTATGCCACCAGGCTTTTGGAATAGTGACAGCACAACAAACTTGGCACCTGAGTCTTTACATAAGGCTACAGGAGCTCTTGTTTCGAAAAAATGCCATTTTTTGCCCTGGGACAATATGACCCNCACTATGTTGTCTCCTGCCTTCTTCTATCCATCTGTGCACTGAGATACCTCTGTACTTCCAGATTTGATATTTTTACAAAGACTTGGTGTTTGAAGAGGTAGAACCCACCACATTACTTGTCTAGACTTATTCTTAGAGGAAGGCTCTGCAGTTGCAATGGTACACATGATGCTTTTATGCCCCTGCTGCAGCTTAATGTTAAAAATTCAGTATTCATAGAGAATGTGGAAGAGTGTAGAGAACAGCATGGGTGAAAATCCTGTAAGTTTAATGGAACTTTTTATTATTTAATCAAGTTCTGCAAATAAATAAGATAGGATGCCAAAAGTAATATTTTTTTCACAGGTTAATCAATAGGATTTTGTCTTTTCCAGTGATTCTAGACTGCAACATAAACCACCATATCTCAGGGAAGGAGATGCTTGTTGGATACTATGATTTAATTTCACTATAACAATACATCCTCCAATTCCAGGAGTTATGAATGAATAAAGCAAAGCATATTCCCATGGTTAAACTGAATCGCTTCACACATGACTGAAAAAACAGGGGAAAAAAGGGTTTTCTGCTGCTGTACCACCAAACTGCCTGACCATGGTGGTGATGGGACCCCAGTGGCAGCTGCCTCATGCTGTCAGCCTGGCTGGGAGCCTTGGCTGTCACGCCTGCCCTGTTCTGTGCACAGGGCTGGAAAACACTGTACAAAGCTCTGCTCCCCAACACAACTGCTTGACAGCTCCGTTACTCTGAATCTACTGACAGCACTTTTAATTTCATGTGTTCTACAGCTTATAAAGAAGTTGTGCCTGCAAGGATGTAGAAGGCATTGTTCAGCCAGGGTCCCCTGCTTGAACAGGGGCTGGGCAGCAATTTGGAAAGTCCCATTTTTCTCTTGTCACTGGGAAAGAGCACAGACAATTCAGGAGAGCATAAGACCTTTGGTGACATGCTAAGTTTTCAGATGTCTCCTGAGTAAAAGAGATAAAAGTAAACAAAAAAAACTACTTTCTAGAGTGTGAAATGAAACTGTTCATTAGAAGAGTTGCAGAATAATGAATGTAAGATGTCATTAAAGCAAGCCATACTTGTCAAAGGTTGTGATAGTGCTAATTAAAGATATTATTTCCTCTGAATTGAAGTATCAGCTGTCGACAACTAGCTATGCAGTTAATGTGCATATGGCAACAGATGTACTAAATAGACAGTAAAAGAAGGAACCACAGGCAAGTAAGCATTTATTGATGTGGTATCCTGAAGCTGACATATCAAAATGATAATACAGAATTATTTACAGAAAGAAAAAAAAAACCTCAAACACTAACCAAAAAAGAAAGAGAGATACATTAAAAAAATATTTAGTTTATCTAGCCATATTTCAGGAAATAAAACAACCATCTTAAAGAGTTCACCAGACATCAAGAGCCTTTATATCACAAAATGAACTGCCAGCCAAATGACTCCAGAGAAGAGTGGGACTGGGTGGAACAGGAGAGGAAACCCAGGAGGCTGCATCTGAGCAAGCATTTCTCTGTACGTCAGAAGTGAGTGATAGACCTTTCTGAGCAGAAAAAGGCCTGGTGTGATTGATTAGGAACAGAGTCATATGAAGCATGGAGTTATTTAAGGGCTCAAAGGAAAATGAAATACAAGCTCACTGGCAGAGCAGTGCCAACAGAACAGTTCGATTTATTCTTCGGCATTGAACTGGGTCAAAGAGTCATAAAAGTAGGATATTTTTTCCCCCGTTACTCTGAGTTAATCATATTGTGCTGTTCACCTCCCTGCAGCTGTGAGGTGGCTGTTGGTCACAGAGCTTCTTCTGTGAAATGCTCATCTTGGAACATTTTACGTGAGATGTGAAGGAATAGCTGTTCACTTCTGGACAGCACACATGCATGAGGTGGCCACCTCAGAGCCAGTCCCAAAAACACACTGCTCTCTGTGATTCAATGTCATTTTCACTGTTCCACTGCTTTTTAAAGCCTGCCTTATCAACCTTTCTATATTTATATAAAACTAGTGACATTTTTTCAATAAAGCTAAAATTCTTGTTTCCACTTGAAAGAATACTAGAAAACTTCATCCTGCATTAGGATCATTCTGTAATGATCCTGAATATGGATCAGAATCAGATTTTTGTCTTTATTAATTTCATAGGAACCTTGTTAGACACCTTATGCCACCAGGCTTTTGGAATAGTGACAGCACAATTGGAGGTAGCTTGGCTTAAGCCCATACTTCACTAAAGACTACTTAAGTGCAGGCAGCTAGACCATGGCTAAAGACAAATGGAAGATATTTCTATACCAGACTTCCTAGATCTAGTAAAAATATTAATATGTTCACACATGACCCTGGATTAAGTGAAAATTGTCCTACTTACCATGTATGTAGAGATGGTTGTACTGACTGGAAAGAAGCAATGCTTACCCCTTCCTAAAGGGATGAAGTATTGTGCTGTTAAAACTAACAGATGTCACCATTTACTAAATGATGAACAATAATAATAAAGATAATATTTGAGACTAGCATAACATGTTTTATCCCTTTCAGATGTTAATATATTAACTTGTAAATTATATATCTTTTTTTTCTAATGTTCTATGAAGCTTAACACCTAAAATTATTTTTAAATGCATATAGTTTGAAATATGCTGCTCCATTTTTAAAATACAATTTAATCATTTATCATTTAGCAAATTATTTTCTCTCTGAAGGAATATTTTGGTTTGGAATATTATATCTAAATAAAGGTTATTTTCCTCAAGGGAGTATTTCAAATGTTCTAGTTCAAGGTGAACAAACTATTTTGGTTAATGTTAAAAAATTATTGCAGAGTTTTCAGCTTCCACAGAAAGAACAGCATGCACAGAGATCTATAGCTGATCTCTCCTCTTATTTAGAGAGACCTGAGAAACAAAACCTGACTTGCTCTTCTGATTGCTTTATTTTTCAAATATCTGTTAAGGAAGTTCATACCTTGAAGAATCTGACTTATGCACTAATATTGGTTACATTTTCTGATTAGATTTTGTAGCTGCTGAAGGTAAAAAATACCTTCTCTTTTCATCCCACAGTTCACATCCCTCACCAGACTCATTATCACTTCTGTTTGCATCCTTATTTTCTCTCATCCTGCTCTTAGCCCATTTGCTGGTGAGCCTGTGAAAGATGTGGTCAAGAAGAGTTACTTCTGTTAGTTTATTTTGCTTATTCAATTGACATCAGGACTTGATTGCACTACCTCAGCTTTTTACTGAAACGAATTTACCCTCAGCACCCTGAATAAATTCTAGTTTTGGTAGTTAGAGTGAATTTGAAAGGCAAAAGTAATTTTCCTCTTGGCCACAACTGTTTTGCAGAGCAATTAAAATAGTTATCTTCATAGTTAAGACTTTTCCTTGGTGAGGATGTAGTTTGTAAAAAGCAAAACATCAGTAGAAAAGGAACCTTAAATCCTTCTTTATATGATGTGTACTCATGAATTAGTCTCTTCTAATGAGAGCTTTATACTGCAAAACTGTCATTTAATTTAACAACAGGAAACCATTAGTCATATTTGAAGTCTTAGTATCAGCTTCTTACTGCATTTTACAAGTACAATAAATATAATTTTAGTTCAATAAGATGGAATTAAGAGTACACTTATGATGTAAAAATCTGTAGTTGACTTTTAAAATAATAAAAGCTTTGATACATTTTAATGATCCAAAGCAAAGTTTTGCCTAAGCCAGCAATATTAAAACAATAATGCATTAAAGAACTTCCTCCTTTGGTT
>VYZU01044436.1:54049-65725 GCA_013401355.1 Ceyx cyanopectus | reverse complement strand
ATATAAACCAGTATAAAATATAGGAGACTGACATTTTCCCCATTACTGCTGATATATATATAGATATTTCTGGATCCTGGATCCTGTCGTATTGCTGTCCTGCTTGTTCTACAGAAAAATCTGTTATTAAAAGCAAAACAGACATGGAATAAATACTCTTCTAACTGCAACATGACTATATAATCTGTCTCCATAAAAGAATGGAGTATTAATGTAGTGTTAATGCAACATCTCATGACCATTACATCTAAGGTCACTTACTTTTTCAGAAGGCATTTTTCATCTTCTATTATTATTTAAATTAAATTATTTAATACATAAATCCACAGATTTCTCCTCTCTCAGTAATGACATCTAAAATTTGAGCTGCTATTCTTTTTTTTTCCAATGGTTGATCTCATTTGCACTTGCATTATTCTTTTAACATAGTAGGATTACAGTGACCTGCAGAAGAAGAAAAGGACCACAAATAAATCTTCATCAAGGGAGAGATTTTTGTATCTTATATGCAGTGCATCCATCTGAACCTTCCTTGCAAACATTTCCAGCAGTGTCTTACAACACATAGGCAGACAGAAGCACAACCCTCTCACCATCAAGATAGCAAAGAGGCCAGTGAACTCAATTCAGTGATTTCAAAAGAGACATGCTCATAAGTATTTAATCAAGCTGCAGAGGTCTGACTCCCAAGTGGACATAAGCACTTTGCTCAAGGTCTCAGTCAAGTGCCCAAGCTCCAGAAAGAGCAGGAGTTCAAACACATTTCAGCCATTCAGTGTGAGGATATTTCAAGCAGTCTTTTGCAGATAGATGCCTGCTCCACACTGTGCCCTTGGTAGGGAATGGCTGATCATCTTGCTGTAGGCTCCAATTTTTATCCTCTTAAGTGAAGTGTTGCAGCATTCAACTCCCAAGCATTTAAACTGCCTGGAAAGATCCAGGCTCGTAAAAGTAATTATCGTCATCACCATTAACAGTGAATATTTGCCTCTTTGTTTTGAGAGATGCTGCTTTTGGATGCAAGAGTTGTTTTGTTTCTTGCATATGTTAGTGCTTAGTGTAGCTTTGACATCATAGAATCAGAATGGATTGGGTTGGAAGGAACTTTAAAGATCAACTTGTTCCAACCCCCCTGCCATTGCAGGGACACCTCCCACCAGACCAGGTTGCTCAAGGCTCCATCCAACCTGGATTTGAACACATCCATATAGTGCTATGAAAAAGACCATTTTGGGGCATGATTTATCTGCCTTATTTACATGGCTTATTTGGAAGGAAATGAGTAGCAGTCCAAAAACAACTCCTGCTCTCCATCATGTAACAGGAGTCTAGAAGCATCTCTTAGGTGGACACACACACATGAGACCAAACTAATCTTATTTTACTGTCTGTTCCTGGTTACTTTGTGCAGACAAGATGACAACCCTGTGACTGATACTCCATAAATTTACACTCAAGATACAACAAAAAAAATAACAATAGACTGTTCTTTCTAGGACCATATGCACTTAAGATTTGCTCATGTGGCTCCATTATGACTGAATGATGTCACTTTGTGTAGGTGATGACATTTTCAGTGGCAGCAGAACGTCCCTATCAGATGAGAAATGATATGTTGCTAATCTGTAATAACTCAAGACTTGTGATTGTGTGAGTTTAGCCTTTGTTAAAAAGAACTTGCAGAACTGCCCTAACAATGCCATATGTCGACTACTAAAATTAGGACTTGCATTTTATTTCTTCTGCTTCCCTCCTCTGTTTTGTGTCCTCCTTGCAACAGCATATTCAATGTTTGCTCCTCCTTAGAGTGAATAGGATTTATTATTTTATCAGAGGCTAATTTCTAGCCTGCTTTCTTTATCTCATGTGGTAATCTTTATGCCAAACACAGTAGAATTTACATGAGCTGACTCTTTTCAGTATGTGTAGGCTTCAGAAAAGTAAAACATTTGACCTGGATAATTCTATGGATGAAAAATATCCATCTCACCTTCAAAACACAGAGTTCTTTCCAAAAGAATATGAACATGTGGAAAAGGAAAACATGCTCATATTTCTGGAGGAAGCTTTTTAGTGCAGTCAGGAAAAATATGCATAATTGTTATGCATTCTAGTTCCATGAGAAAATTCAGATTATTTTTTGTTTCAAAATGCAGTTCCCTTCTTCCACATGTGACAATCTGTCTGTTATTTCTGTTACATCTAAGATGAATGTTTATAAACCATACATTTGAAATCTGAGGGGTTCTGGTAATGCAGCAAGGAGTGGATGTGCTGGTGAAATGAGTTTTCTCTCGTGCAGAAATTGCAAAGCCAATATGTGTAACAGGAAGTAGTTACTTTAAACTTTTATACTTTCAGAACTGTAGGCTTCTTTAAGTATTATCAAGCTTAATGAAGCTTCATTTTGATATTACCAAGCACCTTGCCCATTGAAATACATTTGATGTGAATGTCAAATAGATTAAGTATACACACCTGCTAGGAAAATAGATCTTCAGAGTGTTGCATATAATTAAGATAATGCATAACCTTAGAAAGACAATTTTTGTAATCACAAACCATTTTGTGATATCCACTCAGACCCATTTGTTTTAATCACTACTTCATTCGTGCCCTTGAAATTGTAAACTTCTTTCTAGAAGATCTTGTTGTTGTGTATTTCTAAGGTATGAAGTGTTGTCTTGCCTCTCATCTCCACTGAGAATATTGAATAATAATATTTGACTGCAGTCATCTAAGAGCTAGTTGTCCACAGCCTCTTGTTGCTCAAAGCCTTTTTGCAATCAGTGGAGAGAGCTGATGCCTGCAGAGTTAAGTCTCCTCAGATACCTTTTTCAGTTGGTGAGGAATTGCCTCCTGAAGATGTCTTCAGTGGCTGTGGAAGGAGGCAAAGACCAACTGAAACAATGTGAGAGGCACCCCATCCACTGGATTCCATGGGGATTTTACAGGTAATATAACCCACAATTAGGGGCTCACTGCAAATTCAGAGCAAGGCTTACTGGTGATTGAGCACAGTCAGGCACAGAATATTTTTTCATCCATTAAAATACTTTTCTTAATTTCCTACTGGTCATGTCTATGCATGATCTGCACTGAAGATAAAGAATCAGGCTGTAAGGACCCCAGGACCACTCACTTCAGTGATTCTGACTCATACCCATAGCATCCAATTTCACTTTGGAAAAATCATAGGTCAGGAGTGAAATATGCTTAAATTCTCATTATAAAGTGAATGTAAATTTACTGAACATCATCCTGAGATACTTTGCAGCAGGCTGTGTCTGCACAAACTCGGAGGTGCCTGGGTTGATTGGCCCAGACTGG
Organism: Ceyx cyanopectus; assembly: GCA_013401355.1. Lineage (NCBI taxonomy): Eukaryota > Metazoa > Chordata > Aves > Coraciiformes > Alcedinidae > Ceyx > Ceyx cyanopectus. The sequence continues at coordinate 62,395 of VYZU01044436.1, read as the reverse complement.
ATGAGGGTGTTTGGGCTTTCTTGGTTCAGTTAGGTCTGAAGACAGGTTAAAGTCTCATTTTGGGTTTGCCTTAGCTATGTAGCTATTGGGCATCCAGAACTGGAAACATTACACATTCTATCCCCATTTCATACACATATATCTCTGAACTTTCACTTATTATGGTCATTTAATTTATTAGGAGTCATCAAGATTATGGGACTGTCATATTCAATAAGCTATCTGTAGAAATACATAAGAAGTTTCATGCAATTATAATGATGGGCTTCAGGAAAATTTTTAACCACATTTTTGAACTCTATATTCCCCTAGTAAGTCTATTTACAAATATTTATGATACTTTTGGTTTCCACTACTGCCAAAGCAATATTGTTCACATCAATGAGTATTCTGTTATGAATGTTCTGAATTCCNTCCATATAGTGCTATGAAAAAGACCATTTTGGGGCATGATTTATCTGCCTTATTTACATGGCTTATTTGGAAGGAAATGAGTAGCAGTCCAAAAACAACTCCTGCTCTCCATCATGTAACAGGAGTCTAGAAGCATCTCTTAGGTGGACACACACACATGAGACCAAACTAATCTTATTTTACTGTCTGTTCCTGGTTACTTTGTGCAGACAAGATGACAACCCTGTGACTGATACTCCATAAATTTACACTCAAGATACAACAAAAAAAATAACAATAGACTNAATTCCTTTTTGCTTTGTTTTGGTTTTTTTAATTATTTTTATTTACTGTACTTGGATGTCAGGAGGATGGAGCCAGGCTCTTCTCAGGGTTGTTCAATGACAGGACAAGCAGCAAGGAGTGCAAGCTGGAACAGAGGATCCAGGGAAATATAAGGAAAAACTTTTTCACAGTGAGGGTGACAGAGCCTGGAACAGGCTGCCCAGGGAGGTTGTGGAGTTTCCTGCTCTGGAGACACTCAAGACCCACCTGGACACATTCTTAGGTGATCTAATCTAGGTGATCCTACTCTGGAAGGGGGGTTGGACTAGATGATCTTTCAAGGTCCCTTCCAACCTGTAACATTCTATGGTTCTGTGATAGCCACTAACTGTCCTGTAGCTCAATGAGTCCAAGGGGGTCTTCTAATTACCTGGAGCCCACAGTGATTGCCCTTGCTTATTTCAGCTGGAAGAGCACATCAGTGAGCTCAGGTTGCACTACTGATGAATATTAATTCTCAACCTTACATTTCTGTCTCCACTTGAGGAAGGTTTTGTAACTGTTGAGCAGTAGTTGGCATTGAGAACAATTATCATGTGTAATGTTGACTGAAGTTGAAAAGTGGTATCTGCCAATGTGCAACTGAAAGCTGAAGAGAAGATGAATGGAGGTGAAGCAGGAAAAGCAGCTACTGAGGTTCAAACAGGTATTACCATACTCAGAGAAAGAACAGGGACATTTTGAAGCATTTACCAGGACAAAGAGCCTGTGGCCACTGTGGACTTTTTAATCCTTTGAATTGAAAGAAGCAAAATCTGCAGGAGCCCTGATGTACAGCAGGTACCTGAAAACCCAAGGATATCTGATGAAATCTTGTTTATGAGGACTACAAATCACTGCTTCGTTCTGCACAGTAGTGTATGTATCCAGTGGAGCTTTTCTATTAGAGGACAGACTGTCTTTGTCTCAGCTGCTGACTGCTCAACTGCTCGCTACCTGGATTTATCACTTTGGCAACAGTGTGAGTGCTAAAGAGTTATCCAAGCATTGGTTATATGCTCATGGTTCCCATTTTCCCTTCCCTCATTTCATTTACAAGAATCACTTGAAATAACTTAGCTCAGCTGGATAATGGTGATTTTTTCTGTCTTTTGGGGTGATATATGGGCCTAGCCTCTTCCTAAAACTTTCCACGACAAGCACTGGCAGTGACCCAAATGCTATTTTGTATTTAGCCCTTCAGGTCTCAGGATCTATTTTGTGTGTGTCTGTGTGTCCCCAACTTTAACACCAATGAGCTGGAGACCATGAGTCATGGTTCAGCTATCTATAGCTCGACTCCCTCTCAAGCAAACTGTAGAGCATGGAGGGAAAGGAGGGTGCTGCATCAAGAAAATACAGGACTTTATTATCTACATAAATTTTGAGAATCAGACAACTCTTCATTTGTTCTCTTAGGCTGCTCTGCAGCATTCTCTGATTAGAGAATTATTGTAAGTGGGGCAATCACACTAGGAAGACTATTTTCATGTATTGCGGAGGTGTTCTTTGATAAGGTAGAAACCATCTTAGACACTCTGAAAAGCCTCAGACCAATTAGAGTGTACATTATCACTTCTATTTTTTTCCTTTTAATTTTCCTACCTTTGTCATGTGTCTGAACTAATACGTGCACTTGCTTTTTCTGTTATCTACCTGAAGTGCCACAGAATGTGTTTAATCTTTGAGCTTACAAGACAGATTTCAAATCCTAAGAGAATTTGCCATCCTGGTCCCAAGCCATGACATTTCAAAAAGGCTGTTACCTGGGCTTCCAACTGCAGTTTAATATTTTTTCTTCCCTCAGAGTTCAGAATTTGGAGTTAAATAAACTACATGTTGGATAGGCTAGAAGTCCTCTGGGATTTCAGTAAGAGTTAGCTAATGTTATGCTATATTATATTTATTATATAACCAGTTGTATGGAAATATGGATAACACTTCTGCAAATGCATCTACAGGGCTTTTTTGATCCGTGAGAACAAATTGAAAATGAACAACAAAATTTTATCCTAGAAGTTGGCACATTAGCATCATATGCCAAAATTTGTGTTCTTACAGAGCTGAAGTAGGTAAATTCATGGGAATCAACCATTTCTTGAGATGCATACAGTTGTGTAATTAACAATCAAATTACATCTTGTCACCTCTCAAATGATTTAATTATTCTAGCCATCTTGCATAATTGGATAAAAATACTAGTTTTATCCTAACAGATTTAATTCTGAAGGGAAATCAGAGTGGGGAAATAATTTAGGTGGGTTTTGTGGAGACACCCACAAAACAGACACCAGTAGCTACCCAAAATGTGGACTTATCCCAACCAAAACTGCCCAACGCTTTGCCAGACCAAAGTCAGTTACAAGTTTGGATGTCAGGTGGGAATTTAATGCAACACAAGTAATTCCTAAGTTTTGAGAATACTTTTTTATACAAAATACATAATAAGCTCACTCATAAAAGGAAAAACCTCCCATTCAAGGGTACCCAAAAAAAGTCCTTTAAACTCACATGCACTTTTCTAATTTCTCTACACTGCTTATCAGAGGATCTCAAATGTAGATGTTTAAAATAGATATTTGTAGCTAAGTGTGATGAACCTTAAAGTATATCAGTGACACAGAGCAAAAATCAGTGAGCTGTAAATGGTAGCACTTTCCTGCTCAGTTCTCCCATGAGAAAACATATCCCTGGTCACCAATTTTGAATACAACTGATTTTGAAAACTTCTTGCACTCTAAGCTAATTGCTACAAAAGCTACTCATCCTTGCTATACTTCTTACTTAAATTTTAGTCAGTTGTCATTCTTTCCAACCCCCCCTGTATCTGTTCCTGTGTGGGCTGCCCTGGGTGGCCCTGCTATGCCAGGGTGGTTTATGATCTCCAGAGGTCTCTTCCAACCCCCACCTTCTATATTGTATGAATAAGTAGCAATTAATACTTCATCATACTCTGCATATTTGTCTTTGCTGACTTAGTGAGTAATAACCAGCTAAGCATTAGAATTATCTGTGACTTCATTAAGATAGAAAAATGGATTCCTTCTTTTCATATTGAACAATATGGAGGAGAACGGATATTTGATTTATTTTAATTTGGACTGGTTTATGTATTTAGTTTTTGGTTTTGGAGTGATAGAAAAATTTCAAAGCTCAACCAAAGATTAAATGTTAATTCTTTTATCCCTTCAGTGTTACTTCATTTCTCCATTTCTCCAGCCTTATGTAAACTTCCACTGAAAAAAAAACCAACCAACATTTCTATTGACCTTTTGTATTTCTGCTTAGGAAAAAGGAAATTGCAAGTCAATATTATAATCCTGAGGGGTTGGAATGAGATTATCTTTTATTCTCTGATTCTATGGTGTAACAATTCACTAAGTCAGCTCACCTCTTTCAAACATCAATATGACTGACAGCCCTCTGTTTTCACATACACCAAAAATACCAAGTTTTTCTATAGTCTTTCTTTAGTGAGAACAATTACAATTCTGAGATTCTGTAATTTTACTGTGGTGGAGTTGGATCTTCAATATTTCGTAGGGTTTGCTAACTACAGCTCTTGAATTAATAGTGTTTATTGTCAGCATTGGAATGAATGAGCAATATTTGTATCAGATTTATTACTTAGTGCTGCAACACATAAGTCTAGCTCCAGTCAAGTTCTTAATTCCAAAAAAAATGGAAATGTTAATAAAGGTGCTTGAATAGCAGCAATAGAAGGATAGATCTCCTGTTATAAATAGTTGTCAGTATCCACCAGAAATGCTCTGTTCCAAGTTTTGTTTCTAATCTAAATTCTGCTTACCCAGAACATGCACGAGAAGCATTTTATTTGCTGCAATTCACCATCTAAGCATGTAATATTGAAGTGGTAGAAATTATTCATAAACAGCATGCGGCCAGATGCTGAAATTTCCACAACATAATCTACTTTAGTGATAACAGTCTAAGCTTATAACAGACTAATCTTTTACCAGAGGCTGGAAGAACACAATCAAGCTCCCAGGAAAGCCTCTCTTGACATTTAAGAACAAATAATAGATCTACTACAAAGCACAGTTTGAATCCTACAGGCGATTCATTTATTCCAAAAGGAGTTTGAACAAATAGCTCCTAAAAATGTGATGACAATAGCAGGAGTCTTCAGAGGTATTAATGAGTTAATTAATTAACTGTTCAAAATAGGGCATACATGCTATGACTGCAAGTATGACTCAACAAAAAAGCAAGGGCTCAATAAAATCAATAGTAAAAAACATAGTTGGTTGGAGTTTTTTTGTTTGTTTGGCTTTTCCTATTCCTTATTATTATTGTCATGGTCATTGTTATTCACAATAGATTTTCCAATGAGGACTGAGCATGAAAAAAAAAAAACAAATGCAAAAAGCTGTTCCCAGACAGGATTTCCCTGTTCAAGAGCACAGAAGTTTTCTGAGGAATCAGGCTGCTGCTCACTGCCTGGCAAAAAGTTTTTGCTGGGGTTTAGGTCAAAGCAAGCCCTGGCTGGTACCAGCTGAAATCCATGCAATTCTTCTCCATCCCACTGCTATCTAGTACCGAAGTCAATGAAAAGGAAATCTATTTTATTCCATGGTTGTTTCTGAAACCCAAGCAGCTGTTGAAGTCCTCAGCTCAGTAACAACTGAGTGATTAAACTGAGAAAAGAACAAACCTTTCCTGCAGGTGTTTGACTTCAAAGCATCGACAAATTCAGAGCATTCACATAAACCCAAGAATAATGCCTGCTTTTTTATTCTCCTAAAATTTTTCACCTCACTTTGCTCTTGACCAAACCACTGAGCTCACCAGTCAAATGAAGCTTGAGGCAGTTTCACTTTCTAGCTCATTAGTGATGGAGATGAGTGTCTTCTTGGGAAGAATCATTAGTGTGAAATGCTGATTACGATATTTATCCTTTCACCAACAAAACAGATGCTGTAAGCTACATATAAATGTCCCCTCATTTTTTAAGATAGATCAGTCATACGAGGACTTATCAAGAAGGTATTTGTTCTCTAACTTCTAATAGTCTTAGAAGGCAGTAACTGTCATATGAGTGGACAGAAGTGATTCATCATGGCTATCTGCAGCATGAATGACCTAATTTTCAAAGGGTAACAAAGGAATTCTGTATTTCCCAAAGAGAAATATGACAGGAATAGATGTTGTCTTTCACAGAACTGTCACAGTTGGAGAAGACCTCTAAGATCACCGTGTCCAAATGTAAAAAGAAACCACACACACATACACACACACGTGAAAAACAACAAACCAATCAATGTCACAGAAGAAAACACCTCACCATCCCACTAGAGCATGTCCTGAAGTTCCTTATCTACACATTTTTTAAACACTTCCAAGGTTAGTGACCATCACCTCCCAGGGCAGCCTGTTCTAGCACCTGACTACACCTACAAACCCAGTATGGAATCCAATCCTCCCAGTGGCAATTCCATCACCATCACCACTGGTGTTGTGGAGCTGGAACTGAGAGAGTCCCAGACTGAGCCCAGCAGCAGGTGGGAGCTGTATTCTGGTGCTGGATTCAGGAACACCCAGATCAGGATGGAAGTCTCAGATCTGGGACAGAGTCCTCCTAGGGTGGTGGCCAGTGAAGAAGAGAGGAAGGAGTTGGAGTCCTTGGCCCTCCTCCCCCTCAGCTTTACACTGCCCATGTTGTCCAGGGGCTGGGGTCCCTGGCTGCTCAGTTTGGGGTCCTCTGTCCTGTCCCCTCCCTGCAGGTGCCCCCTTTGGCTTTCTGCACTCCCAGCATGGGACATGAACCCCAGCAGTGGCCTCAGTCTGCACCCCAGCCCTGGTCCCAACTGTGCCCATGGGGTGTTCTCCCTTCTGGGAGCAGCCACTGCCTGGGAAAACATTTTGCTTATTTCAGAAAGTGCAGTTAGAAGAACTGATCTGAAAAGTAAAACTACAGAACAGAATTTGTTCTGTTCTCACTCAAACCAGGACAATAAAACCTAGGACTGTCAAGGCAAAAATCAAAATCAGAATCCACTCGAAAGTCACCAGGACTCAGTGTAACAATCTCCAACACATTAGTCACACTTCAGGATTATTGTCTTAGCATAAAATAGCTTCGAGGGAGGAAAACAACATTCACATGAACTTTTATTAAAGTGAGCCTGATGTTCTGGGGGATTGATGGTTGGACAGAGCAGTGCCTGTCTGTCGATGGTGCCATCACTTCAGAGTGTGAAACAAATCTGCTTGCAAGCAGTCCATATTTCATTAGCATTATAAGTGCTACAAGAAAATAATTAGCTTCTAATGCACTCTATGGCTAAATCACTGGAGCAGAAGTGATCAATGGAGCAGTCAATAGCAAATCACTTGGTCCCATTTTATTAATGCTGGTTGAATTCATGCACTTTCCAGTCTGGGGTTTATCTGTACATCATGAGAGATAGTTCATGTCATGCTACAAGTTTCATCACAATGACACACGTCGTGTATCTATGCAATAGAGTTGACAAAAGCCAGCAGCTGTTTAAGTCACTAGGTGTCTGGGAAATAGTAATTTTTTACCTATGTAAAATGCAATCACAGAGTGTTATGAGACTCTTTTCTAACAGCTCTGGGTAGGCAGAAGTCAGATGAGGGAAGGGAAGGAATTTAAAACCAGGTGCCAGAGGCCTTATCAGATATGAGACAGTAAGTGGCATATCTCAGGATTACTCTGAGGTGTGAAGGCTCTGCAATCAGCAATCCTGCAGCACCCAGAATTACTGCCTTCACATTTCATATTCATTGGTGTTGTGGAGGTCAGATGCGTCGCTGACCCTTTTTTCTATATGATTAATGGCTCCAGTGTTCATGAATTTCAGCCAACAGAATCACATTGATTGGAACTGCAGCACATAAGATTGCACACAAAAGTCTGCCCATCGCCTCTGACTATGTGGATAAATTTGCATTTACATTATATTTACATCTGGGGACAGGCTGCATATTTATTTATTTTTTTCACTGTGCAGCTGCACTGTCTTCAGAGCCTGGATGCAGTGGTTTGAACATCTGTCAGTGCCAAACTGGTTTAGACCTTTTTAAATCATAAGGAACTGATTAGTAGATGAATTAAATACTGCTGTGTTTATTTGTAACTCCAGCACTTCCTCTTCTTCTTGTTGAGCCATCATTTCATATTAGGATTGAAATCCTAATTTTAGTTGCATTTGCAGGCAAAGCACTGGCTTTGGAAGACAGATTTTTTAAAGTCTAAATATGACTGGGTCAAAAGGGTGACAGAAGAGTTAGACAAAAGGAGCAGATGATAAACCACACGTGTGTGTGAGAAGTATTTCAAGAGCTAGAAGAGACTTTTAGGCAAGGATATAACAAGGGATGATGGAGAGAATTAGTGAAGGGCACCTGAAATAAATACCAACACAGAGAAGGGAATATGATAAAGAAATCAGGACACATATTTAAAATAGCTACTGGTTTTATCAGACTTAAAGGAATAGATCAGAAGAGTTGATCTGTGAAAAGAATTGTTTTTGTGGAAATGAGAGTCAAGAGGAGTCAGGCAGTAGCAATGTCATAAAGTCTTGCAGTCTTTGGTCTGGCTTTCCAACAAAAAAATAAAAAATTAAAAAAAAAAAAAAA
>VYZU01044436.1:0-52739 GCA_013401355.1 Ceyx cyanopectus | reverse complement strand
TTAAATTAAATTAAATTAATTTTATTATTATATATTTATTTTAAAAAAAAAACAACACCAATATATTTATTTTAGAGGCTATGGTAATCCAGACTTTTGAATCTACATCCTAGTTCAACTGGTAGCTTCATCACTGCTAAGCTTTTGCAGGAGAAAACAAAAATCACATGGCATAAGCATCTGGGAGACTTGCCTGGNCATTGGGGAACCACTGGTCTGGCAATCCATTACCAAAATTGAATTGTATGCCTTCTTTTCTGTTTTGTCTCCACAGGAAACTCACTTTAAGACAATTTAAAGGCTAGATGCTTCTTTATACTTGTATAGCTCTGAGCTAAATACTATTGTAAGGGAATTGTGGCCTGAAATGAATGAGAAATACCAAAAAAACCCACATTTTCTGCCTCTCTTTCTGCAGAAAACTGTCCAAGTGTTACTATAAAGTTGATTGAAGTCATGAAGTTTTCAATTTATTAATGACTTCATATTAGAATATATTTTCTTGTAGCAATAATACTTTCTAACCCACTCTGATTGGCAGTCTTTTCTTGCTGCTATCATTGATGTAATAATTTCTAACCTAGGGAGAAGGTTTTACTACTAGTTTATTTATACTCCTAAATATTATGACTCAGTATGGCATGGAACATGATTCTTTGCAATAATACCATTTACCATCTTATTATTATGGTTATAACAACAAGATAAACAGCACTTAGTGGTAATAGAGGTCCTTAATTAATAGCATTTTAAATCCCAAGACAATCCGTTCATTAAACACTGCAATAAGACTGCTCAAAATCCATGCCTTCCATTCAGATTGTCCCTGGAGTTATTGCTGTGTGTTCACCTGTCTCTCAATTACATCTGGCAAATNTCTGGGAGACTTGCCTGGCAGGCAACAATTACCACCCAGAAGGATTTTACATCACCTCCTCCCCATGTGCAGCAAGCCTAGCAGCAGGAACATCTTTTGGATGCAGCCCAGTGTGGATGAAGAACAAGGAACAGCACCTCTAGAAATTGTACACCGCTGGGAACTGCAGCTCCTCTGAGGATTCATTAGCAACCAGTGAGCTGAGGCTTCACTTGGTGACAGATCAGAGTGGAGAGGTGACCTGAAGAGGCTCTGGTGTGGGTTTTTGTCAGGTCCTGGTGCACTCCTCCATCACCCAAAAACTAGGCACTGTTATGCAACACTTGGTAGATGAAGAGCATCTTCTGGAGAAGCTGAAGTTGCCACTCTCCCCATCTGTGCTAGCACATGCTCCAAGTTGACATGGCAGGGAAGAGTCTGGCAAAGCATTTCCACTTCTCTCAACGTTGCAGAGGTGTCTATCCCATCTGTCTACTTCTTCTGATCACTGTAATTTAAGAATAACAACCTGGCGCTGAGGACTGCTAACTGTGATTGGCTAAGTACTGGAAATCAAGCCTGAAATGAAAATCCAGCTAAATTAAGAAATGTTTGCAGTCAGAAACGTCTGCCTCACACCTCTAAGACTGCTACTTACCTATTTCCACCAGAAATCTTTTCTAGGTAAGTACTTGCAGTTGACAGTTAAGATACATCTTAACCTTTCAGGTAAATGCTAAGTGATTTTCTTTGCCTTATAACTACTGATGCTTTTTAAAAAGTCAGGAACAATCAATCAGATGTGTTTAAATGAGAGGGAAAAAAAAATCACTTTAATTCTGAGCAGTGCACTAGGAACTGACACAAACCCACTCTAGAGCTGCTTCTCTTTCTTTAAATTTATTTTTTTACATAAAATACAAGCTCATACAAGAGTTTGAGTATTACTTATATTGCTTTCTATGATCATCTTGATGTTTTGCTAAACTTTTCAGCCCATTTCAGGTATGTGAGATTCCTATGATACTAGGGACAAGGAATTTATTGCATATTGGGGTAAGGATGAGCCATTCACCACAGACTAACTTCCCATGGTCCCTAATGTACCTTTTGAGACACCACCTATCACTTTTCAACCTCCCCTCCTGAAATCCCTGATAGAAAAGACAACACTGATTCCCCACCCTGAAATGGGGACTAAAACAATCTAAAGGCACATTTCAGTTCAGAAAATGAACATCAGCTATGCAATGGGCATCAGATACACTGCAATGGCAGCTCCCCATAGCAAGTAGGGCCAAAGGACTGAAAATTTGGAATAAGCACATTATTAAGCTCTGTTGTGTTGTTTGTTTGGGTTTTTTTGGGGGGGATACACTTTGGAATCCTAGTCACATAAGCAAGCACTAGAGAATATTTTCACCCCAAATTACACTGCCTTCCCTTCTGATCAAACATTGTGGTTTATCTAGGATTCTGTTAGTGATGAATCAGTGAAAGAACTCCTGAAATATGTGCTCATAAAAATACCTTGTAACATTTATATTCCCTGGGAGAGAGGAGAGTAAGACCTGGGCTGATTAGCATCTGTACTGGATAGTGAACTTCCAAGAAGAAAACACTAATTGGCTTCTGAGATTGTGATGTAAATTTATGCTCATTTGCTTTTTATGCTAAAATATTTACCCAGCTAAAGCTTTCTGCCATGGCTCTAGTCAATCATGTTTTGGAGCTAAATGAATGGTTACCTCTCGGAACTTCTTGCTTGAGGATTTGGGAGTGATTATTTGGAGTGTTCATTTGATGGTTTTGACTAATCTGAGGATTTACTGCTAGTGATGCTGATAAATTGTTATGTGATTTTATTTTGACCATAATGTGATATTTGCACTGATTAAGTCCTAACTGATTGGGATGTATTTATAGGAGGCTTAGCTATCTTGTCCTCTTTAAATCGATTCCTGCTTGTTTATTACTTATAATAAAATTCATGAAAAGCATATTCAATCATTTTTTTTCTACAATACTTGATTTTAGAAGAGCCACTGAGACTTAACCAAGCACTTTCATACGCCTTCATCTGTCTCTGTGTGATTCAATAAGACAAACTGGTGGGAATTAACCAGCATCATTGAGTACATACTGGTTCTAAGTGTTTGGTAACTGCAGGCATGGCTTGGTAATTGCAGAGATATCATTAATTTCAATTAGACTATCATTTTCCAATATGATTTCCTGTCTCAGAATGGCCAATAAAACAGAAGTTTCAACGCACAAGGAAGTTTTTGATGTATGCTCTTAATTCAAATCAGATTAAAACCAACTTCTAGAACAAATTTCCTATGAAGCAGAAATTCCCTGGAGCCAGCAACTACTCTGTGAAAATAGCATTATTGTAAGTTTGAGTAAAAATAGCTGTAACATTGATTTATGAATTCAGTTGCAGGGGGTTTCAGTATTCTCCTGCCCACAGCAGATCTGTTGGTGGGATGTCAAGATGCTGACCCAGATGCTCCCAAGATCTATAGCTCTGGGATAGGCTTGTTTGGCTCCAGAGGAACTGTGCTGAATCTGAGATGCTTTGCATGAAGAATTTCAAACTCACTGAGCTAGTGGTTTCAAGCAGAAGTGTTTTTTGTTGGTTTTTTTTTACTTTTGCTAAATGTCTGAAACTCCTGAAGACAGTTACAAGTTGCTGAAATGTCCTGATTTGTCTTGCAATCAACTGAAACAGAGCAGTTAGTAATAACTCTCAGTTGCATATCACACCCTTGGGTTGACCTGATTACATTGCAGCCTCAGCTTCATCTTTTAAAATTAAGTTTCAAAAGTTTTTAAGGTTTTTTTTTTACTCTCTTTTGGAGACTTAGCTGGAAGAGGTGGAAGTTCACCAAGACACTTGTTCTATGGGTCACATCAGCATTAAAGCAGAGAAATTCCTACATCAATAGAAAAGAGCTGCAGAGGCAGCTGGTCCCTCTACCCCCAGCTGTCCTGGTGCCTCATCAGAGAGGAAAACCCAAGCAACCAACAAGCCAAGTGAAGATTGAACACATACTGTACCACCTATCCAAGCTCTAAAGCAATAGCAACTGCCCCTTCTTACTTCAGTTTGCTGTTAAACCTCTGCATCTGTAGAGGAGGAACAGAGAAAACAGCACTCTTTGGTTTTTTTACAATGGAAAAATTTGCTTTCCAGAGCAATAATCTGCACTGGGAGGAGCAGAAACAGCAGCAAACACAATTGATGGAGGAGCAGTAAATGTACAGTCTGTTCAGAAGAGATCAGCACTTCTGCAGAAAAAAAAAAATAAATAAAAAATATATATATATAAAGGCTGAAGATGAGATTCAGATTCAAATTCAGACCTTTTAGATTTCAGCCATGTCAGCCTACAGAATATAACCAAGTGTCAGAGCTCAGCTGCTAAAACATATCAACCTAGTGCCATATGAAATGCTTAGAGCATCTGGAATATCTGTGTGTGGGTGGCAGATGTGACAAAGAGCTGGAGCTTTGGGGACAACACTGGGAGACCTGGTGAGATTTCCCACAGTACATAAAAAGATAGTAGGTGACTACCTAGCAGCAGGCAACTGATTTATCCACTGATGGTTTAAGCTTCCATGATATCCACAGAGAACTTGAGTTGTTTGGCCACATTTGGTACTTTCAGAGGTCCTCTAAGTGTCACACAGATCCTGGAAGGGCATCTGAAGATCATGCAGAGGGTCTCAGAGCTGCCCGTATATATGATGCTGGACATCTGCAAATCAGCAACTGATTTCAGCTTGGAAGTAAATCACCTGAAGTACTGAGATCTGTGCACCTTGCTGGAATGTAGTATGATCCTTAGAATTTTTTCTATATAAAGGGTGCTGGTGGGCAGCAGAGTGCCCATGAGCCTGCAATGGTTTTTGTGGCCAGGAAAGGCAGTGGCACCCTGGGGTGGGTCACAAGGGGGGTGGTCAGTAGATGCAGAGAGATCCTCCTCCCTCTCTGCTCTGCCCTGCTGAGGCCACATCTGGAATGGGGTGTCCAGTGCTGGGCCCCCCAGTTCCAGCAGGACAGGGAAGAGCTGGAGAGAGCCCAGAGCAGAGCCCCAGAGCTGCTGGAGGGAGGGGAACAGCTCCCTGCTGAGGAGAGGCTGAGGGAGCTGGAGCTGGGAGAAGAGGAGGCTGAGGGGTGAGCTCAGGAATGGGGCTGAAGATGGAAAGGGGGAGTGGCAGGAGGATGGAGCCAGGATCTGCTCAGGGACATCCAGTGACAGAACAAGGGGTGCAAGAGGCTCAATGAAAACATGAGGAGAAGCTTTTTGATGGTGAGGGTGAGAGCCTGGCCCAGGTTGCCCAGGGAGGTTGTGGAGTCTCCTGCTCTGGAGCCTTTCCAACCCCCCCCCTGGATCTGTTCCTGTGTGGGCTGCCCTGGCTGCCCCTGCTCTGGCAGAGGGGTTGGACTCATTGATCCTTGGAGGTCCCTTCCAACTCCAAACATTCTGTGATACTGGGATCTTGGGTTATGTGGCAGATGCCTGCAAGGCTGTGGATTCTAGTTTAATAAAAAAACATAAGCCCCTACAGAAAGTGCCTATAGTCCCAAATAAGTCTGTGGGCTCACTCAATTCCTCTCTTTTCAACATCAGTCTTGGACCCTCCCCCAGCTGGATGACTCCTAGGAAGGCTGGCAACTGAAGGATTAGATGCTGTGATGTGCTCAAGAGCCCATGGTGGATTTGAATGTGTGCTGAGGTCCCTAAACAGCTTTGTCATTTCTTCCCTGATGGATTTAAAGGAGCAGACAAATCAAAAGACTGAGTTTCACTTTTTTTTTCCCCAAATTGTGTAAACTGCAGATACTTCGTATTTAATAAAAGGTACCACTTGATGTTGGCATCCTGTGGTCCTTTTTATTAAGTGTTACTTTTCAATGCACCCTATGAGAGAAGAATAATAAGCTCTGCCACACTTGCTGCACAGAACCCATTAAAAACATCATCTGTCCTTGCCCTGTGAAAATGTGCCCCCTGAGAGGTGGTAACATTGATTTTCAGACAATAAAGAAGAAAATTACCAGACAGAGAAGTTTCATACTTTAACTTATGTAAAAAAAAATAAAAATAAATTATATATATAAAAACAATATAAAAAGCAAGTCTAAATTTCAGAGGTCACAGGCAGCTTTGTGGTTCTTTGGTTGCTACACTGTGAAGTTTAGTCATGACTGAGGTAACCTGACAGGTACTTGTCAAACTGAAAATTCCAGGGTCTATTTGAACACTCTGATTTCATAAAACTGGACCCAAAGTTGTCCTCCCTTATTCTGGAAACAAAAGCTTTTCAGAGAGTCATCCTCAAAAACATTTAATCCAGAGCACACGCCACTTTTTAGTGACTCTAAGCTGGCCTAGGAGAATGGTGGAGATCTGTTTTTGTTTTTTAACTGGTGAAAAACACTGGGAAAATTCTCCTCTGGTGCTGCTCTGTCCATAGCCACAGTGAATATTGTGTGTGGCTGCAAAGTGCCTTGAGAGCTGCAGGTTCAGCTCCAGGATTTGCAAGTGGTTTTATATTATTCCATTTCCAACAGAATTGATGGGACCAGAGTCACAGCAGAGCTACCTGGGAAGCTAGACACAGCAGCTAGGTAAAAAAAGTGCAAGGTTTTGCACAGTGGTTTTGGTCTGCTTTGTTCCACAGCAAGGAATACCATGAAAAAGTCCTATTAATAATATAAGAAAGGGAGAAAATGGAAATGGTTAAGGCTGGGTTGATATAAAGGCTTTTATTTTAATGATATCCTTAATCCTTTTTACCTGAGAAGTTTTATAAGACAAGCTCTTGGATGACTATTTTTAGTATTAGGCAAAATTAATATTAGACTAATTCCTTGCTTTCAGGGGGAAAAGGTAGTGCTGAGACAGAGTAGCAGCTCAGTGCTGCTACTAAACCTACTTTGGAGCCAAGTGAGATCAAGATGCATCATAAAAGAGAAGAGCAAAGGTAAACCCCTTGTCTCCAGTGATGGCTGCTGGAGGTTGCCTGCTGTGGGCAGCTTCTCAGCCACTCATTGGCACTGCCACACTCCCCAGCCTCTCTTGATGCACTTGACCCTCATGGGACCATCTCCTGTGACCACGTTGCTTTGCAGGACTGTGCTGTCTGAGCCCTGATTGCTTTGGTGGGACTGGAAGAACTTAGGGACTGACACTCAGTTGCTGCCTTCTGAGGTGGTACTGGAAGGTGTCATAGTGCAAAACCCCAGAACAGGCTCTGAATGAGGCAAAAGCACCACTTGACTGAGCAGAGTTTAAAAGTCTGTTAATTAATTCAGATGAGGCTGATTAGCACAGCACCACAGTGCCATGGCCAAGCTCCTTGCAGGGTCCATAAGAATTTATTTGTCCAGCTCTACACCCTGTGGTGCTGCCTCATTACAGCTCCACATTAAACCTTGAGAATGCCTCCCTGTTTGGCAAGGACCAGGGGGATCTTGGGCACCTCAGAGCAGCCAATCCTGTGCTGCAAGTAAGAGAAGCTCACACTTCTCTTGTATCTACCCCCAGGCCAGTCACAGCCACAGTGTGTTATTTCCAGCTTCTCAATCATCTCCTTATGGGCACAGAGATAATAAACACAGGTTGTGCTGTTCCAGGTTGAAAGACTTCACTGGTTTTAAGCTGATTCTAACACCTCCATTTCGAGGTAGTGAGTTCTGTTTGCCTGAGTTGGCAGTGTGTCATTCCTGTATTAGTCATAATTTGGTTATATGTTTATTCGTAATTTTAATGTATGTCAAAAATGAATCATCTGTGATGCTACTTCTGCTATCATGCAGCCCCTGTCCTCCTGTCCAACTGAAAGCTGGATTCCTGATGCTGTGTGTCCAGCAAGACACCCTGAAAAACTCCATCCCTAATGTTTAATACTGAAAAAATATAAGTACTGAGGATTCAAATCCCCATTCTGGCTCGAAATGAAACTGTACTGAGGATTCAAATCCCCATTTTGGCTTTGACACTATAATTTTGAGCCCTCAAGCTGGGACTCCATCAACAAGACATCTTGTGTGGTGTGGGAGGAAGAATGCAAGCCCAAACACCCTAAATGGCTGTAACACTCTTTCAGTGGGAAGCTTTGGAGGGCAAATAGATGGAGAAATGTTGACAGTTATAACTAACTTCTTGGTGGGTCAGCTCTGCCCATTTGTTCTCCAGAATAAAACCCAAAGGCTCTCTTTAGAAATGGACTGTGAGAGCTCTACTGAAAAACTGTACCACGACTTGGAGCCATTAATCACAGCGTGACTGTAACACCTTCAAATGAAATCAATCCAAAATAATTGAAGTCTTTCTAAAGATCTGACTCAGGTTCTGTCATTGATTCTGGTCGTGTCCAGCTGAGATCAGATGAGGGAATGATGACTTACTCCATTTATCTACTTGTCCTCTAAGTCAGCTGAAAGAAAAGATATGTGTGTTGCCAATTATTTATGCTCGAAAATTTAAATAGACGTACTTAAAAAGTGCAGCACCGACCATAAATTAATTTCTTGGCCTTTCTTAATATAGTTATAAATACAGAGCTATAGTTCACAAACTATGGGACTGGAAAGCACTTAGATCACCCATTCCCTGTCCATCCTCATGGCAGGTTCAGCTATACTTACTCCAGTCCTGACAGATGCTTAAAGACTTATGATTTTTTGTCCTTTTCACAGAAAATATGGGGAAGACCTCATTCCCTTTGTCTTTATATCTAATATTTTGAAATGTGATCTCATCTCTGCCTCAAATTATTTCTTTCCTAAACCACTCTGAGAATTTTCTGTAGCTTTTACTCTTTCACTGCATTTTCTCAATCATGCTTGCCAAACACTTTGCTCCAACTATCTATATTTTATTCCAATTCAGTAATAAACATTGCTCACAGGTCCACTCAGATATTACCAGGATCAAAAAGGAAGAATTATTTCATGTCTCTCGTACATAATACTCAAAAACATTAAATGAGAGACAAGGGCCTTTGGAAATTAGAGTTTGCTACTGAGGCTACCAAGTTGCATTAGATTGGCTACTAACATGCTAAACATATTTATCAGCAAAACTATCAGTATATAAAAAGAAAAATATGAAAGACATTGCAATAAATACGGTCATTGCCTTTACAGGTTAACTCAACTTATTTAAAATTCAAATCCCACAGCCTAGAGACATGAATGATGACATTTTCTCCAAGTTATGTATTCTCTGATCACACTGAAGTAAAAAAAAATGTGTAGGAAACCAGACTGCGACTGTATTTCAAGTGTAATTTCAGTCATTGTAGAATAAGAATATTAAAAATGTAAAATGAAATCACTTCTGTAGTAAATTCTTAAAACCCAAATCAAATACACACAAAAAACCCCCAACAAAATGAAAACAAAAAAACACAAGCAAACAAACATGAACAACAACAACAAAACAACTCAAGCATCTTGGTTATGCACCAGCAACAGAAACAGGAAGGGCTTGATTTTTTTGAAGAGAATATATTGTAATACAGAGTTTTTTACCAAATCTAAAGCCACTGAAGATTCACAGGTCACCTCTTCTGACTTTAATATATAAGAAGAAGAACCATTTAGAGATTGTCCTTCCAGCCACTGTCATGTGAATCGTGTGGGCAATTCCCATGTAGAAGTTTATCTAAGCTTATCTAGTTTATCCTCTATACCCTGAAGCAACTCAAGGGTAAGAATCATACGCCTTGATCAACTATTTTGCAGTTACTTTCACTCTTATTGTGTTTATCCCAAATCATTAAATAGCTGTCTAAGGCCACAGAACAGCGTTTTTATGCTTAAATGAGCAAACAGAAGCAATAATTGTTTAGCTTGGCAACTATTGTGTGACAATGATGAATGGGGAAACGAAGATGCAAGGAAAAGGCATCCAAATGGAAGCTCTCTGTCCATCTGTTTGCCTCTCCATGTAAAAGAGGCTGATGTGAGGGGCATGGCATCAAGAAAAGTTCACTGGATTATCATGAGTAGGAGCAATATTGCTTCTACTTATTTACACAAGGGCTTCACCTTCGTTGTTCATGCAATAAAAAGAATATATAAAAGGTGCTGGAGTCTCCTGCTCTGGAGCCTTTCCAACCCCCCCCCGGATCTGTTCCTGTGTGGGCTGCCCTGGCTGCCCCTGCTCTGGAGGGGGGGTTGGACTTGATGATCTCCAGAGGGCCCTCCCAACCCCTAACATTCTATTATTCTATGATTTTGCAAAACCTTCCATGCATAATTAAAGTTAACCCTTGCTACCACAAGTGTATTATTGGGATCAGAGTTTCATTTGCGTGCAGAGTTTCATTCACTGAAGTGAATTCAAAAACCTTTTTTTTTTTCCTTCTCACAGTAAAAGCAAGTGTTATTCTGGAATTAATGTGAAGCAATGGGGTAGCAGCTAGTGACTCATTTGCATTTTGAGTAATCACACTGCTGCACTTGACCTGTACAGCTAAGCCAAGCCATACAACTCAACCTAACAATGTGTAAGTTTAAGCATAATTTTCCTGAACACTTCAGCTGAAAAACGTCTGCCAATTACACAGTGAGTCATCCGAAAGGGGAAAGAACTGCAGAAATATAAATAATTAACTATAATGTACTTATGCAAGAATATACAGGCAGCAAATTATTTCGTGGGAGCCTTAAGGAGACCTGTGATGAAGTGAGCTAGAGCTTGAATGGAGTCCACTGAGTATTAAGGCTTTAGTTCAGGAAAGACTTATGCCCAGAGCCAAGTAGAAACATAAAACACAAAGCCTGTGGAATTCACTTAGTAAGTCCATACACTTAGAGATAAATCCCTGTACGTGCCTCCACATGAACTATAGGGAGAAAAAGTTTTGTGGCGAGGTTGTCTGTCTGAGACAGGATTTGTTTCCCAGATTTCTCACCAATTTGCTTGTGAGTTTTCCTCCATACCAAAGCTATAAAATCAGATTAATGGAATTTTCTTTATACATGGGATTGTCGTGATGAAAGAAATGCAGACTGTGAAGTAACTACATATATCAGGAAACATTAAAATGAGTTTTAAAAGCTGACAGAGGAATATAGTAATCACAAAGTGTCTAAATTCTAGACTACCTTTCATTCTTCTTTTGATGATATAATAGTCATCAAAACTGGATTCAATTTTACTACATTATATCATTGAAGGGAAGAGCTTTAATAGCACATGTAACTCATTCCTGCTAGAGAAATGTTGGAACACTTCTTCTCACAAGGGACAATGTAGCCTATGGAAGCTAAATTTGAGGAAATTACAAGCCAGTTTTGGTAATACTAATGTTTGAAGCACTTAATAATAATAATAATAATTATTATTATTATTATTATTATTATTATTATTTCATTTTATTTTATTTTTATTATTATTATTATTTTCAACTTTTCTAATATTGCACCGATTTGCTATGCAGCTCTGGTATTAATAATTAGCCAGTTACAGCAGTGGAAGTGACTTCTGTCTCAGAAAAAATATATCTGGTCAAACCACTTAAAAACCTTGACATATTTGCAAAAACAATGTTCTCATTGTTCAGCTCAGTGTTCGATTTTCTCCTTTGTGCAGAAATGGAAATATGAAGAGAAGGACTCAAAGCTTAAGGAGAAACCTGAGCAAACTTTAAACAAAATTAAGCAAAATAAAGGTAAAATAAAGCTTTATAGGCTACCTGTTCTGGTGGGACTTGATTGAAGAGTTTAAACATTTCACCAACAAAAACACTTTGGGTAACATTTTGTATACCAGACTGCTTTTTATTTTTGGGGGGAGTGGTTTCTTTTTAGTTTTTAGTGTTTTTTTCTATAGTAACAGCAAACTTCTGTGGTCATTACTTGAGTTCCCACTTTACTAGTGACCCATGCAGGTTATTAGCCATTTATGAATGTGCTACAGTGAACATTTTACAAAGTTCATTAATCTTCACGCCCAAGTAATTAATGTCAAAGAGACAGTATATTTTTATATGCATGCAATTAATGTAATTATAAATAGGAGGAGTAAGGGAAGGAAAAAGCAGCAAGCAAAGTAATTTTGGTCTGCAGTGGTCCAGGGGATTAACCAGTAACCTTTTATTGCTTGTTCCAGAATATGTGAAGCTTCTTTCTTCAAGGGAACGTGAAAAAATAACTAAAAGTAGGAAAGTCTGAAAAATTCCAGAGGAATTTGGTAGAATCCAAAGCTCTATGTCCTCAAGTGCACCATCCACCCATTTTTGGAGCCCCTGCAGGGCTGGTGACTCCACCCCCTCCCTGGGCAGCCCATGACAAACTTTGTACCCTGTACTCCCTCTTTTCTTTGAAACAGGAATTTTTTAAGTATTTCCCTAACTAGTTTTTTCAAGGAAGGAGTTCCTGTTTTCTCAGTGCCACCCATCATGTAAAGCACTGAAAAAAATCTCTAATTAGAAGCTTTAGTATATGGCACATTTAAAAAAAGACATAAACCACAGCAGTAGATTTGAAATATTGAACAATACTGTGACAGAAAAACGAATTAGAAAACAGAGTAGGAGTTTTTCACTGCTAAAGTTTATGATTTTGTGCTCACAACACTAATCACCATTGATTTTTAAATTCAATTTAAAAAAATTAATTCATCAAATCAATTTGACAAGGGTAGAATTTCTCCTGAGAAAATTCCACTCTGTAGTACTGCCAAGACAAAGAGTTCAGAAGTAAAAAGTGTAGTTAAAAACTCCTTAAAAATCCTTTAAAAATAGCTTATTACATTAAGGTTACTTTAATTTCTCTACAATAATAATAATAGCTAAAAATATTGAATTTTACCTGAAATCCCACTCTCTAAAAATGTTGTGTGGCATCCAGGTTATAATTTGAAGTTAGTTTGAGAAAATAATCATTTCATTTGGCATTGGAATTTCACCAGATATATCTGAAGGTTTCCAACTGTGGGACAGATAAATAACAATAAATAACTTCCAGTTCATGAATAATTGTAGGATTAATTAAATATTGACTGTAAATGGAAAATTATAATACATTAAAAAAACTTTTAGATTAAAGCCACTTAGATTAATCAGCAAAGACTATAAGATAAAAAGCAATGGGAAACACAAGGTCTGACTCTGAGATGTCCAAGGCACCTGAACAGCATTTCCTATATGAAATATACAACTTTATAGCTACTGTTCCAAGCTGTATTTTGTGGGGCAGGATCTATTATTTTGCTAATGCAAATTATCTTGACATTGGTCAACTCTCTCTGGGATAAATGGGTTGTAAAGACTTTGTAAAGTTTCTTTCTAAAGAGAGTAGAACCATTTCACTGGAAGAAGTATTGAAGCAAACACTAAAAGTCAAAATTGACTTTGAGTTTTTGGTGAGATCAACAATGATATTAAAAACTAGGGGGGAAAAAAAGACTAAAAAATGGCATTAAATGCAATAACGTCAGTTCCAAACTACTCCACCCAGGTTGGAGGGTGAGTCACTACTGGATAAGCAGCAGCTCTGCAAAGGATGCTCTGGTAATGATGGGGACACCAAGCTGAGTAGGAGTCAATAATGACTCAGTGTTAATTGGCTTAGTCAAATATGAAGTCATCACAGACTGAGCATACCCGGCTTCAAGGTAGGAGTTGAGTTGTCCACACATGAGTCAGCCTACATGATTTCTGTTTTACATGAACTCCTGTTTTTGGTTACTGGCCAATATTTATCATATCCTCACAGTGTATGTGGAGAGAGAATACTCTGAATTTTCCACATTCCGTGTGTCTAGAGTGAAATTTCTCAAGATCACCTGGATGCAACTGCAAAGTGTTCAATGGATTCTTCTGTTCTGCACCATGTAATGCCAAAACATCCTTCACGTATCATATTTAGAAAAGGAAAATATTATGTTCTGTTTCAAGGAAAATTATCTTTGGGAATTATTCCACTAAAAAACAAAACAAAAAAGCTGTAAAAATAGTTCCAGGTGTTTTCTTACCTTGGATTCTCTGTGCCCATTCCTTTGTTCCTATAAACATATTTTTCTACTTTGGAAGTATTTTTTTTCTCCACTGTTACTGTGTGAAATGCAAAACTGAGGAAGGAAATTGACTTTAGGTCCATTCCTACAAACATAACAATGAAACCTAAGTACTGACAAATGCATAAATAAGTTAAAAAAAATGAAATAAATTATATTTCTGTAGTCTCAGACAAAAAAAAATATATAGAATTCAGCTTTGTATATGCAAAGGACTTTAGAATTCAGACTTTGGAGTATTTAAAGTGGACAAACCTGCTGTTTTCAAGCAAGTTATTTCTCTGGGGTTGTAATTTTATTTTCCTAGCATACAGATCAAAAAAAAAACCAAAATGCATCCTCCAGATAAATGCTCTTTGCTCTCCCTTTTGGCTCCATCTTTTATGGTTGTGAACTGGTCTCTACCTTCACCTTCTCTTTTTCTATGACTCATTATTGACCCTCTGCATGCTTCAGTTGAACACTTGCAGTCATTTCTATGGTATCTTGTGGGGGAAAAAAATATACTTCATTATGTGTTAGCTATAAAATAAGGTCTTTATATAGAAGTAAAATGAACCAGTACTTCAGTTGTCAGTACTTTTATGGGTTATTGTCTTCTGACCTTCCCTTACAATTCCCCTTACAACAGGTGTAGAATTCAGGTGACTTTTTTTGTCCCAGCTTGTGCACAGTGCAAGCTTAGAATGGTGGATAAATATCACTTCTGTCAGTTGATAACAGAGAGAGAGTAAAAAAAAATCTTCAGCAGGGCTGTGCAAATAATTCATTCTTCTGTTTATTGGTCACACTGGAGAGAAAAAGAAAATAAATAGTGCTTGGAACATTTAAAACTTTTCCATTTTCATTTGACCTCAAATGAAATATTTCATTAGTAACCAAGAATGGTCATTTATTTAGCTGTACATCACCTCAGTGCAGAAAAAAAAATGCTTCCAGGCAGCACAGCTCGTTGACATGATGGTCTGGATGAATATTAATGCCTAGAAAGATTCCTACCTGCTCTACTGAATGATGCCATTTCCTGAGGCACACAAATCCTCTTTGCAGAGTATCCCTCCAGGTGAAGCAGGCAGCCCTCTCAGCATTTCTTGCAGGACAACCAGAGATCACAACAACAGCTGGAAGGTGCAACAAACTCAAGAGGAGTCGGGGAACTTGGGAGAGAAGCAGCAGCAGCAGCAAGGAGTGGCAGCACAGGAAGGCAGATGGAGAATGTGGCATCTGCTTGGGAAGACACAGAGGAATCCAGCTGAAAAAGAACCAAGAGAGTAGTCTTGAAAGCACCAAATTATTACTCACTCTGCCTCTGAAAAGCCATCTCCTGTCAAAAGCCATATTGTAACTAGAATTGATGAACAGCATGTAGTGTGCTGGGGTAAAATCCTGAGTTTTGAATGGTGCAGTACAGAGGCCCCCAGTCTTCTCCAGAGAGGTGCAAATGCTCTGCAGGCAGCAGCATTATCTGCTTTCTTTGACACTGCAATGAAACACATTCTTGTGGCTATATACACAATAAATACACAATACTGAGCATCCTGCTTTGAGTGAGAGCAGCAGTGACTCTGGTCAGGGCTTCTCGTGCCCAGCTCAGCTCTCTCCCCCTGCCCTGGCTGCAGCAGCAGTTGTTGGCACAGGCAGAGGCTGCTCCCAGCCCCATGGGCACAGTTGGTCCCAGGGCTGGGATGCAGCCTGAGGCCACTGTTGGGGCTCTTGCCCCACACTGGGGGGACAGAAAGTCAAAGGGGACAGGATAGTGGACCCCAAACTGAGCAGCCAGGGACCCCAGCCCCTGGATGGCACAGACAGTGTGAAGCTGAGGGGGCAGGAGGATGAAGTTCTTCTTTTTCTTCCTTTTTTTCTTCAATAGCCAGCATCTGAGGAGGACTCTGTCCATTCTGCTTCAGATCCAATCTGCATGTTCCTCTGTGCTCCTGAAACCAGCACCAGAATCCATCTCCTGACTCCAATTCCTGCTTGCCCTGGGACCCCAGTGCCTGCTCCACAGCATCAGTAGTGACCATGACCTAATTGCCATCAGGGGGGTTGGGTTCAATACTGGGTTTGCATGTATTTGTATATATTCCATTTTAATTCTTATTTTATTTTGAATAAGTCTGTTCCAATGGCTGAGACTCTCTCCCTTATTCCCTTTCTCTTCCCCACTGGGGAGGGATGGAGGGGAGTGGCCAGAGAGTGGCTGTTAAAGGTGCTGCCCTGACCCTAAACCTTGACACTGAGCAGCATGTGTCTCCTCAGAGAAGGAGACAGGGATGTCAGTGCACTTGTTTCTCTTCTTGTGCATTGCTCTGATTCAATCTTTCAGGGGACAGCTTTGTCAGAGTTGATCTCAGGGTATCCTAGCAAAGCTGCAGCAGGTAAGTAGGAAATGTCAGTGCAGTTATTGTGGTGCTCTCTGTCCACATTCAATTGATGCGAGTGCATCAAGAAGATCAAAGCTGCAACTCCATCTCATCCTTCTCCCCTCAGCCTTTCAACTCTTTACCTTCTCTTGGCTGAGGCAGCTTCAGTAGTTGGTTTTAGAGCAGCACTGGTCTGTTTTGAAAAGGATGGTGAAACTGCCCTTTGCCACGCTGCTGGCAGGATTAGTGATAAAAAGGATCAGGAAAGAAAAAAAAACAACCCAGGAGTGCACCCTGGAACCTTTCAGGGGGTGCTGTGGAGTTGAGTGCACCATGGTTGCTAGGGAGGATGATCAAAGAGCCTTTGTTCCCAGTAGAACAATGGCTCCTTTAAGCCCACAACACTAATTAAGTCTATTCTTTCCAACTTTCACCAAATAGGTATTTTATCCGAGGCAATTTTCTTTCTTCTTATCTATCAGCATGGGTAGCTGCACGTGTGTACAAGAGGAGTTGGAAATGTCCAACAGCTTCTAAGTGGCCAGTGGGGTAGCAGGAGGAAGCCCAGCACTGCTGGGGTGATGATGAGACTTTTGTATTCCACAGACAGCACATTTCCATGGATGGATTTTGTGGAAAAAATAAAAAACAAAGGCATGGAAGTCACTTGTATCCCTAGTACCCATTTGTCCTTTATTTCTGACTCCAGGGGGTCCAGAGAATTATGGATTAAATTAATCAGAAGGCTATTGGGAGGGTTTATTTAAATTAAGAAATTAATGAGTTTCCTATCCATGTTAATCTTTCTCTTCACCCTGAAAGGGAGACTTCTAATGATTTCTATTTTATTTTTTTTTCTGAGCATATGCTGTACTGCAATCACATGATAACAGCAGAGTAAGATTATCTGGAAATACAAATTTTGTTTAAAAAATGAATCACCATTACGAGGGGAAAAGTACCAAAAAAAACTATACGTACAACTGTTAATTAAAAAGTATTGCTTACCTCATTAGGAAAGATCCAGCTAAAACTGACTTCTTTGAGCACGTTTTCCCAGTTACTGCTATAGGTGTTGGAAGGAAAAAAAAGTTGGTATTAGCACACTGCCAACAAGGATATAACCCTCATCAATGTAAGGACGTGGTTGCTTCTCTACTACTGTGGCTTTGCTTTGGAATGGTGAAAAGAAAAAGCATTTGGATCATTTAATTTTCTTTATTTTTGGATATTTTTAAGCTACTAAAACAATGCCATCTTGCTAAAGTAGGTAGAAGTAATTACTGAGGGAGCTTTTCAATACCCTTCAACCCACACGGAAGTGGAAGTGACTTTCTCAGATACTTGTCATTGTAACTGCAAGGCCAATTAATTCTTTTGATATTTGTAATTTAGGCAACTGCACACACATCCCAGTTGTGTTCAGCTTTGGGAACATGACACAATAGCTGTATTTTCTTTCTTTTTCTCTTTTTGCTTAATTACCTTTCAGCCTCTGCCATCATCCTTTTCATTCAATTCCACAAAGTCAGGAAGGTTTGGCTCTTTCAATGGAAGTGTCAAAACCAGCTTTGTTCAGTGCTCCACAATCTTAACTTTGGAAACCAAAGTCCTTCAGAATCCATTTCTACCTCACAAAACTTTTGCAAGGCTCATCACACTTAATTGCACACACACAGGTAGACAGAAATCAACCCCTAAAACATTTCTACCTCTTGTGCTGCCATGTGCACCCCCTTGACTTCATTTCCAGAGTTTGAAAGACCTCATGGAATAGTCTGGTTTCATTGAAATCAGCAACAAAAATCTTCTAAATCAACAGAATCAGAACCAGAATTAGGCCTTCTATTTTTATTATGTTCGCATACAATGATGTGATTGAGTGCAATGAAAAATTGCAGTTAAATTCTAACAATATTGAGCCAGAAACCTTGATATTAGGCTATTTTTCTTCCTCAACACAGTTTAGGAAAAGAAAAAAGGAGAAAAATCTTCAAGAAAAGGAAAAAAAAAGTGTTGCAAAAAATCTTACAGATTCACAGATTGATAACAATCATCCCTAAACTTCCACCCATCTCATACTCCTTCCTTACCTGCTGACATCTTCAATAATCTTTTTTTCTCAGGTACACATCATACTGTCTGCCACATGTTCACTTAAGAAAGAAGAAAAATTCCAGGCATCTATGGCTAGAAAAGGTCTGATTTCAAATGCTGTGGCTTCATTATCTGCCACAAGCCTTTCACAGAAAATCCCACAGTAGGGAGAGGGGAGGAAATGACAGAAAAAAATATTGTCAGGTAATAACAAGTATATTCATGAATCATAAATTACTTGCTGAAAGGAATATAAAGAGTGAAGCTGTGTTTTTGCCATTGACTTAATAGGAACATGATGAAAAGTATTACATTTCTTTTTGATGTTACAGGATGGAATCTGGTTATGAAAAGCTTCTAACTAGAAATGGAATTTATATATTTTTGAGCAAAGTCAAGAATGACTATTCTTCTAAGCTGTTGCCATAGTTAGGCAGTAAATTAACACGGTCTTATCACTGCAGAGCTGAGGCTTCTGCTGCAATATGACTATATCTAACTGATGTCACTTGCCTAAAGTGATCAGATTAACATGCTGGTGCTTTGAGATAGGAAAGATCTCTGCACACTAATCACTGGAACAGCCAGCTGGGGATAGCTTATTTAATTTCCCATGACCCAGGTATCCTGCAGCCTTGTGTGTGTATCTGTGTGAGAGATGTAGAAGATATTCAGACCTCAGTCTTAAAATTGTGTTGGTCTCCCCCTGCTGAAATTTTTAGACCAGTCAGGCTCCCTGGCTTACATATACCAAAAGCACTCAGAGAAAGTGCAGAGAAAACTAATAAACAGGAAAGTGAGGCAAGATCAGGATCTTCTGCAAGCAGAAGCATCCATTTGGGATCAGCATCATCAGTTTGCTGGGGGAAATCAGTTTCTTCTGCAGGGTTAAAACACAGGAGCATCATTTGTGGTGTGGAAATAATCACCTTCTCCAAGTAGATGACCTGTTGATATCCAGGGCATTCAAAGCCAATGGAATCACAGAAAGAAAATTCAAATTATTTTTATGAAAGGCATTTTCAAGCTCGTTTTGTCAGCATGCTTCAGGAAATCCTGCAATGTTCTTGCACAGCAGTGAAAAAAACCAACCAACTAAACAACAACAACAACAAAAGAGCAATGCATAATAAACAGAATGAAAAAGAACACACCAAAACCCCACAATTTAGCAGAGACAATGATTAAATAAGTCCTAAAAGCAAATATTTTTTCCTATTTGCCACTGATGTGAAAAACCACCAGCACTTGAGATGCTCCTAATTATAAACAACTATTGGAAACCATCCCAGGCTTCCCAAGACATTCTGCCAATTTCTCATGGAATAGCAGAATGTTAGTATATACATCAGAAAAAAATGGGCTTCATATGCATGCACTGGAAACCCAAGATGATCCCAAGGAAAAGAAAACATAGAAGTTACAAACACAACACATTAACATCACTAACCTGGGAAACTTATTTCCAGCTCCTGCTGATATATGGAAACAGAGAAAATATTTATTCCTATATATATTAATTATATTAATTAATTATATTAATTATATATAAAAATATACTTATTTATTCCTCAAACTCATCAACATTTTCCATTTCAGAGAAAATATTCTGGCATAGCCACCATCAGACATGCAGAGCACAATATATCATAAGAAATTTTTCAGAAGAACCCAAAGTCACCAAAAAGGTTGGGAGGATGGGATTTTTTTCTGTGTTTTGGGGGGACTGTGGGAACACTTAAAGAGAGGGAGAGGTGTCCATCTTGCTACACGGTGTGGTGATAAAAAAGGAAGTTATACATCACATATTTTTTCCCTAAATATGACCCTAAAGTGGGGGAGTTTGTTTTCCTGATTTTCACAATTAAAAATATTAAAAAATAATAATAATAATTTAATATTCATTAGAAAATGCCACTCAGAAAAAAAAAAATGCAAAAAAAATGTCCCCCATATTTAATTATGCTGGTGTGTGCCCAAGTTACCAAGAAGGCCAAGGGCATCCTGACCTGGCTCAGGACCAATGTGGCAAAACAGGAATTGCTAGGAAAGACTCATGCATCAAGAACCACACCATCCTTGGCACAGAAGAATTCACTCAAATTTTGTCAATTTTTAATATTAAACCAAAATTCTAGTAGTAGGTTCATCTCAACTCATCAGGTCCCATAGAATATATTCAGGTTCCTCAGCTGGTCATGATCTTATCTTATGGTGGAGGATCTTTGTCCCTTCAATCTCCATCTTGCAATCCACCCAAGCAAGAGATTGCCAGGGAAGACTGAGGCAAAAAAAAATAAATTATTACAGCATTCTCCTCATTTCAGTGGTGATGGCTTCTACCAGCTTGTCTGTGATACGTTTACTGGGCAAAAACATTTTTTCTTCTAGATCTCAGAAATCAAGACCTCAGGAAATAAGAAACCCTTTTACATTTCTTGATCTCTCAAAGACTGACTTAAGGTGTCCTCCTGTTTGAGATGAGTTGAAGAAAAACCTCATCTTCCACACATCAAATATCACGTTGCACCTAGCATGTCTTTGAGATAATGAAACCTGAGGACTTGGTAAGGATGAAAAAGATGGGCACACATCTTGGTGTCCTTCTGAACATGGATTCCTGGGCAAGGAGAGGCAGTAATTTGGATTGTGGCAGTTTCTTGAGCTCCAGTCTCAGCTGGAGTGAGGTCAAATGGTGCCCAGTGATAGGACAAGAGGTAATGGACACAAATATGAATTTAGGAAGTTCCAGCTCAACAGGAGGAGAAACTTCTTCACTGTGAGGGTGCCAGAGCCTGGCCCAGGCTGCCCAGAGAGATGCTGGAGTCTCCTGCTCTGGAGTCTTTCCAACCCCCCTGGATCTGTTCCTGTGTGGGCTGCCCTGGCTGCCCCTGTTCTGACTTTTAGCATCTCCAGAACTCCCTTCATCCCCCACCATTCTGTGAATCTGTTTTATCCAGGAAAGTTTAAGCACCTGAACAGTTCTCAGCAAGGGGCAGGGAGGGAGAACAGCAGGTCCACAGCACTTTGACAGGATCATATCAAGGCGGAGCAGCCTGTGTAGCACTCTCTCCAGTAGGAAGAGTGAGGAGGAGGAGGCAGAGGGTGACAATCTTCATCTGGTTACCAGCAAGAAGACATCCACCTCCCTAAATCCTTGCCAAAGGAAGCTCACAGAGCACTTGCTGGGTGATTCATTCACAGAACAAGCATAACATAGCACTAAGGGATGGCTTTCTCAAGCAATTATCTCATTTTCTTCATGGCGAGATATTTCGAGGTGGTGTTTTGTATTTTGGTTTGGCTTGGGTTTTTTTTTTCCCCTCTTTCTTGTCATAGTTTTTACAACTTATAAGTTCTTTAATTAGCTTTAATTAACTCTCTTTAGGGGTAACAGCTCAGCGAGCCCTTGAACTTGCTATTTATGCATCTTTCTTCTGTTCTGTTTTTATTATTTATTTCCATTAAATCTGTTCCAGTTCCCTTTTCTAATGGTTGAGTGTCCCTTATTCCTTTTCTAACCCTTCTGGGGAGGGAGGGGGGTGAACAGAGAACAGCAGCCCTAGACTGTGAAAGAGGGGAAAAATCAAAAGAGAACTAAAATAATTACCAGCTGACATAAACACAGATTTTTTTTAACGTATAAAGATGTGGATATGATTTTTTTTTTTTGCTTTAGAGGAACCACGTTTGTTTTCTGCTGGCAGCATATGTATTGTACAGTTTGCAGTGCCAATGACATTAACAAAATCTTGAAAGTCATAAAACTTCTGTTCTGCCTGCTGTTGCTCTCCTATTGTTCTGTCAGGGAGAAGAATGTATTACCCACTTCCCCATGAAGAAGCAGCAGTTGTTTGCACATGGAAGATTAGCATTGCATGGGATGCTTCCCTGCTGGAGTGTATAAGGTGTTAATAATCTGGCGAGTATGAACAGCTGTTATCTTTACAATAATTAGCATGATATTTCCTGATTGACTACACTATGCATTCTCTTTTTCTTTTAATTGAAGCTGCTATCAGTTATCCATTTCTTTTTTTTTTCTGGGATTACTTCCAATTTATAGACTGAGAAAGTTCAGGAAATGAATATAAAAATCAGAAAAAAACAATGTAATGATTCACGAGTTCTGGGGTTTTTTGTATATGTTGTTTTAATACACTGTGTATAACAGCACTAAAATATAAAGGGCTACATCCACAGAAGACCTGAAGAAAGGCTGAGAGCTGGAAAAAAAACCAAATTTTTGAGCCTCCCACTTACTTGTGGAAACTTAAGTACCAAATCTGGGGGGGTGGGTTCTCTAGACAGTACAAGAAGAGCATTGAACCATTTCCCAGCTGCTCACATTGCCTGGTAGAAAACGTTGAAGAGCCAAGTGGATTCAATATTAGACATCCCAGAGGTATCCAGATGTCAAGTTTCAAGCCCAAGGGGCTCAGTTTTGCAGCTCTTATTCTTACAAGAAGTCCAGTTTATTAAATTGCTCCATTGCCTCAAATAATAAATTTTAATAGAGTAGAAAAACAAAACAAAAACCAAACCTTACAATAAAAAGTTTTCTTTCTAATTTCCTTTCATTAAAAAGTGTTCATAAAAGTGTGAAAATTTGCTCAGGCTGTTTTCCAGACTTTAATTGTTAGGTAGCTATGGTGCATCTACACCAGCATTTAGTTTTGGTCAGGGCAGTGCTTTTGAAGAAAATCTGATTGCCCTGAGGATTGGCAGAACTATGTAACTGGCAAGGGGGGGAAAGAAGATTATCATGGGTCTCATGGGGAAGAATAATATTATAATGGGTTATTTAAAGGAACGGTGGGAATATGAAGAACTCCAGAAGGGCCAATGGAAGGTAAGTGGGGGATAAAGCTGGGCTGGAAACATAAGAAAATGGAGAGGAGGAGGCATAGAAAGGACTGGTTTATGCAACTTTGTGCATGCTGGTCAGCAGTTACTCACCTCTGATCACTGTCGTGTCATCTTATGAAATCCTATTTCCAACTCTTTGCTGTCTTACCTGGCTCTCCCTTCTCTGTGCACGTATTTGTCCAGTGCATTTGGATTGGTACTGGCACTGGTGCTGTCTCACATCTTTGTTGGCTTACACAGGCAGCAGGATTGGGGCACCCTCAGCAAGTTCTATTTTTCTTCTTTGCAATCTTTGAGTCTTCTTAGCCTGAAAATGTTTCCTGCTTAGTACCTGATCCAATAAAGAACTAAACATCAGGTTAGGTTTGCAAACCTAGAAAGAAACTGACTTACTCCATCTGGAACTGCTTGAATCATATAACCAAATAATTGTTTCAGGTGGAAAAAAAGTTCTAAAGTAACGAGGGAGGAAGATTTTTTCTATTCCAGAGACTCAGTGGTGTTCCAAAGCTCCAGTCTGCTCTCACTGAAGCCAACAGGAGTCTTTCCTTTGATTTCAACAGGAGCTGGATCAGTAGGAAGAATGAAGGGAAAGCTATAATTTCTCACAGTAATAACCTTCTTTCCCTTGCAAGGATAAACTATTCAGCTTTCAGACTTTCTGTGCACCCTTGTAGCTCTCAGCATTTTCACTAGCTTGAATGGCATCTGTTTTATTAAATGTTGTATACAACAAAGAGCCATTTGATTTTTCATTACCACAGCGGTATCAATAATATAATTGCTCATATGAAAACATAACCAACTTGCACAGAATTCAGGCTGGTGACAGGCAGGCATACTAATGTAAAAAAAATTCTGAATTAAAGAATTCTTTATGTAGGGACAATCTGGAGAAAAACAAAAACATTAAAACCTTAGCTTTAAGTTAATTAAAGGACATTTCGCAAATCATTTAGCTTATATCTGACATAAAAATATTTAACTTAATATTAAAATTAAGATTATATTTGTATTTGCTCAGCTTCTTCTGATATATTTAAATTATCACTTGTTCAAATTAGATAAGAGTCATGCTTGCACTACAGATTTGGACTAGATTTAAGCAAACTCATCAGTTAAATGAGTCACAGGATGGCTTCTTTGTAAACTAAGTAGAGAGTGCTGTAATACTTAAACTGGGAGAGACCTGAATAGAAAGTGCCAGAGGACATATTGTCATGGTCCTTTCAATGACCCCAGTAGAATTATGTATAATTTCATATATAAAGAAGCACCTAATACATTTTGTCATACTTCAGAAAAAAAACAAAAGTCTAATGCAGAAAAACTGGGGGGAAAAAAAATAGGCATTGATGTGTCGTTCACATCAAATTACTTCTTATTAACTCTTCTCATTTTTTCATCTTAACATATCATCTAAAGAGAAGTGGCATATTACAGGAAAGAAATGAGGTAATTGGTTCTTGTAAGTTCTGTGTCTTCCCTTTGCCCTATTAATTCATAGGCTGTTTAACCTGAAGTCATCTGTGACTTTGAAAAGCACTAAATCATTTGGTTCAACCATCTCAATGGCTTACTGATAGACAGATATTAACCTAGACATGGGAGAAAATGCCCAGAAAATTTTGGAGGTGACAGAACTTGTGAACACAATTAAAAAAGACAACAGGCCATCAGAAATCCCTTGCTGAGGTGTTAATATAGAATAATAGCATTATAGAATGTAGGGGTTGGAAGGGACCTCCATTGAGTCCAACACCCCTGACAGCAGGATCACCCAGGGCAGCCCACACAGGAACAGATCCAGCAGGGGTGGAAAGGCTCCAGAGCAGGAGACTCCAGCACCTCTCTGGGCAGCCTGGGCCAGGCTCTGGCACCTCCCAGGGAAGAAGTTGCTCCTCCTGTGGAGCTGCAACTCCCTGGCTTCCAGTTGGTGCCCAGTGCCCCTGGTCCTATCCCTAGCCCACTGAGCAGAGAGAGAGACAAAAGGGAAACAAAAAACAACCAACAATTTCTATTGATCCATATTCTTTACAGCAAAGGATGTAAACATTTTAACCAGAGCCCACATAAAATTCTATACTCTCCTTAGACAAAGATTATTATTAAATGGCTTTTCCTATTGAGCTTTATTGTGTGCACTGATGTTGCTTGATTCCACTTAATATATTTCCCATGAGTCAGTGTCAGTCCATTCAGTAAGGACAGGGTACATACAGGACAGTTACATATTCAGAGGACAGCAAGTACCAACAGCTTTAATTCCACACAAGTCCCAGTTAAGTGTTTTAAAATGAGGTTAAATATCAACATGAAAATAGACTGCCTCCAGATTTACAATCACACATCCAAATGAAGCCATTTGCATCTGAAATAATGTAAATTATTTGTTTTGCTGCTGAAAATTTGATAGACTATTTGAAGAAACATCATAAAAAAGGGAATCCCAGGGCTGTCCTGCTGTGATTTAATTGGCCACATCACAGTAAGTGATGTTTTACCTGAAGGTCTGTCTAATAAATAATGTTTGTAGGGCTGCCTATAAGGGTTTTTTTGGTACATGTCCTCATGACTGTCTGAACTCCAAGCACTAAACCATTAAAGTAAAACAGCCTCTTCAACCTACCAGACGGATGTGTTTGTGTATACAGAGCCAACACAAGATCTGCATATGAATTCTGTCTCATCAAAACCCTATTTTGAAGAGCTGAGGGACTTCAAGAATGCTGAGTCCTTAGCCGAGTTAGGATGAATTTAACTCAGAGTGTGTTGACAAAATGGGATTATTCAAGTGTTCTGCATGCCTCTAAGAATTTAGCCCCATGCCCATTGCCAAAATCAGATGTATTTTTATATTTATTTATAATTATTTTCTTATATATTTCTTTATCTTCTCAGAATAACTGTCAACACAAGCATATTAGTGATTGTGTTTAGATATGGGCAAGAGTTGTTCACACCGACCCAAATAGAATGGAGAAGATTATGATCTGAAGAAGGAGTATTTAATATTATGCCTGTGGTAATAGGTGAATCATACATAACTTCAGTTAATTTTGACAAAAGGAGGATGTGATCGTAAACCAAAAAAAGAAAGAAAACTCACTTTGTAGATTGTCCGGTGAAACTCAAGAGATTCATTTTCTGTAGCAGAAGAAAAAAGAAAAGGTAAATATAGAAATAGTGCTGAGAATGCCCAAGACTTTCATATTATTATGGGCTTTTTTATTTAATTATTCAAAGCAATAATGTCTACATCAAATAACAAAACATCATCAAATCATCATCATCCACCATTTCATGAGGTTTTGCAAATTAAATAAATTCTTCCAGGCTCATGGCTTATTTCATGTGGCCACAGACCGTGTTCACATGCACTTGCATTTTTCACAGACTAATAACATGTCGACACATATTAAATATAGCTGGGTTCTGTTTCCTCTTTCTAGTTTCATCTCATTTGGCTTGCAAAATTAGGTTTTTTGAAAGATTTTTCTTGATTTGAGGTCTAGCTTTGCCTCTGAATTAAAGAGCAAGGCCATCATTATAGGTGTTGTTTCTCCCTAAGGAACAGGGAACTGTAAATATTTTCTATTTAATGTGTATTTCCATTTATTTCTACTGAATACCCACAAGCTCTGAAACACTTTGTGTTCAGACGTGTCTTGTTTTAAGGTTCCATGTTGACTTGCAGCAACAATCTTTCCACTCTGGGTTAGTTAATGATATGAGTGTAAGCAACAGTATAAAAAACAAGGAAAATCTCACAGTCAACCATAGCATTGTGTCAAATAAATATATAAAGTAATAATAAAAAAATTAAATTCTTACCTAAATAAATTAAATTAATAAATTGATAGATATGACTCTGTAGGGCTGGTCTGTTCCAGGCAGATTTCTTTGTCCAACCTATTTTTTCCAAAGCAATTCAGCCATGGCACCAAGAAGTCACACAATAGCTCCATTCTTTTAGCATCTTTTTCACCCCAACCTAGTTCAAGAGAAGATAACCATGCGTCCCAGTAATCTCAGTGTCACCTAAGGATGTGCTCAGTGATCACTGAATGGTAGGAGTTGGAAGGGACCTCTGGGCATCATCTAGTCCAACCCCTCCTTCTAAAGCAGGTTGACCTAGAGCAGCTTGCATAGGAACATACCTAGATGGGTTTTGGAAGCCTCCAGACAAGGGGACTCCACAAGATCTCTGGGCAACCTGTTCCAGTGCTCCAAATAGATTTTTGTTGAATAAAGAGAATGTTGCATCATCTCTATTCATACCCATGCAAGGACTGGTGGAGGATAAACAAGTGATGTGGACAAAACACAACTCAGTAAAATTGTGAACAAATGAGACAGCAAGGTGTATATTGATTCTCTGATGAGAAAATAAAGTAGGTGAGGGCTCTTTTTTAGCCTTTCCCCCATGAGAAAAAAACAACTACATTCTCTCTATTCTCTGCTTGAGTTCCTGTTTTCATAACTGTCAGAAACTCTTCCCATCTGTCTGTGTGAATAAATTGGATCCATAGTTTTAAGTGTTGTCTAGATCACACACAGATGCACATCAAAATCTTTCAAGGCACATTTCCTTACAAAATCAGGCTAAAAAAAAATGAAAACGTGGCTACAGAAGAGGGAGACATTGTTCTGTGGTGAACAGCACCAAAAAAATCTCATTTCAGAGCCATTCCTGCTCTGAATGAAGTCAATGGCAACATTTTCAATACTTCAAATTTGTGTTAGGATTTTGCTGATGACAGAATACATAAACTTAAGTAGTTAAGGAACTGACTTCAAACCTTGTTTTGTTCCCGAGTCTGAAGGGCAAAAAGTGTGTCTGCAACAATTGAGACCCTGTTTTTTGTTCTAGCTATTTCTTCTCAGCTTAAAAGGTATATTAATTCTGATTTACTCATATTATTTATTTTATTTTTATTTTACATTTTTTTACTTTTGCTGATTTACTTTACATTAGTAATTTCTGATTTACTTACATTATTTGGGTATTGGAAGCAGTTGATGTTAATGCACCACAGATAATAAAGCAGTATAAAATCCTGTTATGAATTTTTCCCTATAGAGCCCTGAAGCCATTTCCAAGTTGTGTATGAAAGGGTTAATGGCAAAACTCTATCCTCAGACTTGTTTTTCTTTCTGTTCTCCTACTTGTCCATAAAGATAGCTTTAATTAGCACTTGCCTGGAAACAATTTTTGTATGCATTAACTAAAAAGTGTAATCAGTATGAAGAGAAGCTGATGAATAGTTATAAAAATAGTATCCGAGCATCAAAGTCCCTTTCATAAGAAAAAAAAAATAGATTTTTAATCTTCATACGAGATAGTACAGCAGTGTTGCCATGTCACTAGGAAGTGCTCTGTCTGCACAGCACAATAACATGGCTACAGGAGCAGTGGCTGTTTCATGTTCAAGACACAATTTCATGATGCATGCAGGGCAATCAGAGCCAAGCCTTATGTCTCACATGAAATTTCCATCTTACATTGGAGTCAAAGAATGATAGGGGCTGGTAGGCACCTCTGGAGATGCTGGAGGGCAACCCAGGGCAGCCCACACAGGAATAGATCCAGGGGGGGTTGGAAGGCTCCAGAGCAGGAGACTCCAGCACCACTCTGGGCAGCCTGGGCCAGGCTCTGGCACCTCCCAGGGAAGAAATTCCTCCTCCTATTTAGATGGAACTTCCTATGCTCAAGTTTGTGTCCATTGCCTCTTGTCCTATCACCATGCACAATTGAGAAAAGGTTGCTCCCATCCTCCTCACACCCACTCCTTAAGTTCTTATAATAAATTATAAGATCCCAACATTGCCATGAGATTGAGTGACACCTCACCAGGATCCCAAGAGTCACATTGTCATCATCAATTCCACTGCAGCATTTCCAAACAGGATACTTCTCTCCATAACTCTATTTTCCAGTCTTTCCAAGAACTGTATCACTGGTTCCAAGCAAACCAAACCCTTAGATACACCAAAGGTTCCTGCTGGTTTTAAGCCTCAAATAATTACTTTTATTAGCCATGATTCTGGTTTGGTTTTCTGTGCACTATTCTGCCTGGTGAAGTTTTCTGTACAAGGTAATAATTTTGGTAGAGTCCGAGGAATACATCTAGATTTCTTTGCTTCTTTGAATTTAAGGGGAACTTCATTTATAGAGTTTTTCCTCTTCTTTTGAAGTAAGAAAGCAGTGTAACATGCCTTTCTGACAGTAATTTCATCCCAGCTCTGCAGGATGCAGCTCATCATATAAGNTGACAGAATACATAAACTTAAGTAGTTAAGGAACTGACTTCAAACCTTGTTTTGTTCCCGAGTCTGAAGGGCAAAAAGTGTGTCTGCAACAATTGAGACCCTGTTTTTTGTTCTAGCTATTTCTTCTCAGCTTAAAAGGTATATTAATTCTGATTTACTCATATTATTTATTTTATTTTTATTTTACATTTTTTTACTTTTGCTGATTTACTTTACATTAGTAATTTCTGATTTACTTACATTATTTGGGTATTGGAAGCAGTTGATGTTAATGCACCACAGATAATAAAGCAGTATAAAATCCTGTTATGAATTTTTCCCTATAGAGCCCTGAAGCCATTTCCAAGTTGTGTATGAAAGGGTTAATGGCAAAACTCTATCCTCAGACTTGTTTTTCTTTCTGTTCTCCTACTTGTCCATAAAGATAGCTTTAATTAGCACTTGCCTGGAAACAATTTTTGTATGCATTAACTAAAAA
This sequence comes from Ceyx cyanopectus, assembly GCA_013401355.1. Classification (NCBI taxonomy): domain Eukaryota; kingdom Metazoa; phylum Chordata; class Aves; order Coraciiformes; family Alcedinidae; genus Ceyx; species Ceyx cyanopectus. The sequence continues at coordinate 22,754 of VYZU01044436.1, read as the reverse complement.
GTGTAATCAGTATGAAGAGAAGCTGATGAATAGTTATAAAAATAGTATCCGAGCATCAAAGTCCCTTTCATAAGAAAAAAAAAATAGATTTTTAATCTTCATACGAGATAGTACAGCAGTGTTGCCATGTCACTAGGAAGTGCTCTGTCTGCACAGCACAATAACATGGCTACAGGAGCAGTGGCTGTTTCATGTTCAAGACACAATTTCATGATGCATGCAGGGCAATCAGAGCCAAGCCTTATGTCTCACATGAAATTTCCATCTTACATTGGAGTCAAAGAATGATAGGGGCTGGTAGGCACCTCTGGAGATGCTGGAGGGCAACCCAGGGCAGCCCACACAGGAATAGATCCAGGGGGGGTTGGAAGGCTCCAGAGCAGGAGACTCCAGCACCACTCTGGGCAGCCTGGGCCAGGCTCTGGCACCTCCCAGGGAAGAAATTCCTCCTCCTATTTAGATGGAACTTCCTATGCTCAAGTTTGTGTCCATTGCCTCTTGTCCTATCACCATGCACAATTGAGAAAAGGTTGCTCCCATCCTCCTCACACCCACTCCTTAAGTTCTTATAATAAATTATAAGATCCCAACATTGCCATGAGATTGAGTGACACCTCACCAGGATCCCAAGAGTCACATTGTCATCATCAATTCCACTGCAGCATTTCCAAACAGGATACTTCTCTCCATAACTCTATTTTCCAGTCTTTCCAAGAACTGTATCACTGGTTCCAAGCAAACCAAACCCTTAGATACACCAAAGGTTCCTGCTGGTTTTAAGCCTCAAATAATTACTTTTATTAGCCATGATTCTGGTTTGGTTTTCTGTGCACTATTCTGCCTGGTGAAGTTTTCTGTACAAGGTAATAATTTTGGTAGAGTCCGAGGAATACATCTAGATTTCTTTGCTTCTTTGAATTTAAGGGGAACTTCATTTATAGAGTTTTTCCTCTTCTTTTGAAGTAAGAAAGCAGTGTAACATGCCTTTCTGACAGTAATTTCATCCCAGCTCTGCAGGATGCAGCTCATCATATAAGAAACCATTCAAACTGGGTGCAATTTAATTATTCAGGTTTTTCAGCTCAATCATTACACTCATTGCAGAGGCAAAAGGAATCTGTTTTTCTAAAGAGAAATGCTGCAAAATGCTACAAAACTTACATGTAAATTAGTCTGCTTCAACTTGATTTTTCCCAGAACTGATGGATTTTGCTAATATGGTAAATTTACAGAGTTCCATGTTCCTATTTTCTGTTTTCATTAATGGATATAACAGGGGAACCCCAAGGATTGCAATAGGATGGAAACAGGTTGTTCCACTTAACAGACAGAATAGAAAGTCACTGTTTAATTGAATAAAAAACCCAAACATTTCATCAGCTAACTTGGATGATCAAAGTCAAAATTTCTTTTAGTGGCACAGTTTATTGATCAGAGTCAGGAGATTTTGCTTTCTTTCCCTGAATTTACTATCTGGACTCAGTGTACTCATGGCAGATTCCTGGAAGAGGTTGTTATTTCCTAATATATTCTTTGCACCACAGCAGTCAGTTGATGGACTTTTTCAATGGCAGAACATTTGGTATAATTAACATGACATAATATTGTTTTTTATAAACAAATATCCTTCCTGGATTTAGCCAGAGCCATCTTAGTAAAATTTATGCCCATTTCCACCAACACATATTCTCATGAGGGACCATTTTTCCAGATGTGGAGGGAAAATCCCTACAAGTTTTTGGCTTTGAAGCGTTTGAGGTCAATGGCATTGATATCCTATATTATATCCTATTATATCCTATATTATTCAATTTTTGGCACAATAACACTCTCCTTTCCCACCATTTTTCCCTTTTAGGACCCTGTTCCAATTGAAAGGTACTTGGAATTTCCCTTTTAGCTGTATGGGAAACAAAACATGGTCATGACCTTCAGTTTATATTCAGAGAAGATCATGAAAGTCACCCATATACTTTATTTCTGATAGGGTAGAAATGTTCTGCTTATCTTCACAAATGAAATTAACCACATATTACTTTCTATAGGGCTGTGAATAAAACTGACAGAACTGAAAAATTAATGTGGAAAGTCTCAGAATCACAGACTCATTAAGGTTGGAAAAGACCTCCAAGAGCATCAAGTCCAACTGTCTAAAGTCACATCTGTTCACACAGTTTTGACTGTGTTGTCTGAATTTAAGTTAAAAATGGGTTGGTTGGTCACTGGACAACACTCTTGCTCATATGGCTTCATTTTAGGTGGTCCTGAGAAGAGGAGGGTCTTGGAATTGACCCTTAAAGTCCCTTCCAAAGATGATTCTGTGATTCTCTAATAATAGAGAATATCTATATATAGAAATATTATTATTATATCTATATATCCATCTATATATAGATATAATATCTATATATATAATTATATATCTATAATTCTCTAATAATAGAATAACTCTAATGAGTTATTCTCTGATTCTATGACATTCAGAGAATACAATCCTTTCACATCTGGAAATCCTCCCATCTACTGTATAATAAGACACTGCTTCACATTTCTTCACAGCTTACTAAAGAGGCTTATGATGCTCATAAGAAGTGATCATCTGTTCTTGTCTTTACTTTGCTAATCACCTGTTATTACCATTTTAAATCCCCCTCCAGCATGAGATATCAGGATAGAAAGAGCTAGTACAGAAAAATGTGGTGATTACCAAAAAAATAAAAATAAATTAAAAAAAAATAAAATAAAAAAGCAAGCAAAAACAACCTAGAACTTGTAATTTGGTATTGATAAATCTATACAGAAACACTGGTATTGATAAATCCATACAGAAACACCTGCTCACAACTTAGTGATGCCACAATAAATGAATCTTGGTGCTACAGAACACGACTGTTCATACATTACTCAATTACATAGAGAATATGTAGCTGTGAANTTCTCTAATAATAGAATAACTCTAATGAGTTATTCTCTGATTCTATGACATTCAGAGAATACAATCCTTTCACATCTGGAAATCCTCCCATCTACTGTATAATAAGACACTGCTTCACATTTCTTCACAGCTTACTAAAGAGGCTTATGATGCTCATAAGAAGTGATCATCTGTTCTTGTCTTTACTTTGCTAATCACCTGTTATTACCATTTTAAATCCCCCTCCAGCATGAGATATCAGGATAGAAAGAGCTAGTACAGAAAAATGTGGTGATTACCAAAAAAATAAAAATAAATTAAAAAAAAATAAAATAAAAAAGCAAGCAAAAACAACCTAGAACTTGTAATTTGGTATTGATAAATCTATACAGAAACACTGGTATTGATAAATCCATACAGAAACACCTGCTCACAACTTAGTGATGCCACAATAAATGAATCTTGGTGCTACAGAACACGACTGTTCATACATTACTCAATTACATAGAGAATATGTAGCTGTGAAAAGTTCCAACTCTTTTTTTTTTTTCACATGAAGGGCTTATGTATCCCCTTCATTTCAACCCAACTACTCTGAAAAAGGAAAGAGAAGTCATTTTCATTTTAAGAATGCAAGATAAGTGTTGCTTGGCAACACCACGTGTAATAGCTGGTCCCTGTCTGGCCTGGAGCATGCCTCTTCAAAAACACTTTATATAGAGATATCCCTCTATTAACAAGAATGTTTATTTATTTTTTTTTCCTTGGCCATGTAATTATGCAAGTTTTCTTTCAAAAGCAACACAATTAGAGGAATCTTTTTGCNCATTACACTCATTGCAGAGGCAAAAGGAATCTGTTTTTCTAAAGAGAAATGCTGCAAAATGCTACAAAACTTACATGTAAATTAGTCTGCTTCAACTTGATTTTTCCCAGAACTGATGGATTTTGCTAATATGGTAAATTTACAGAGTTCCATGTTCCTATTTTCTGTTTTCATTAATGGATATAACAGGGGAACCCCAAGGATTGCAATAGGATGGAAACAGGTTGTTCCACTTAACAGACAGAATAGAAAGTCACTGTTTAATTGAATAAAAAACCCAAACATTTCATCAGCTAACTTGGATGATCAAAGTCAAAATTTCTTTTAGTGGCACAGTTTATTGATCAGAGTCAGGAGATTTTGCTTTCTTTCCCTGAATTTACTATCTGGACTCAGTGTACTCATGGCAGATTCCTGGAAGAGGTTGTTATTTCCTAATATATTCTTTGCACCACAGCAGTCAGTTGATGGACTTTTTCAATGGCAGAACATTTGGTATAATTAACATGACATAATATTGTTTTTTATAAACAAATATCCTTCCTGGATTTAGCCAGAGCCATCTTAGTAAAATTTATGCCCATTTCCACCAACACATATTCTCATGAGGGACCATTTTTCCAGATGTGGAGGGAAAATCCCTACAAGTTTTTGGCTTTGAAGCGTTTGAGGTCAATGGCATTGATATCCTATATTATATCCTATTATATCCTATATTATTCAATTTTTGGCACAATAACACTCTCCTTTCCCACCATTTTTCCCTTTTAGGACCCTGTTCCAATTGAAAGGTACTTGGAATTTCCCTTTTAGCTGTATGGGAAACAAAACATGGTCATGACCTTCAGTTTATATTCAGAGAAGATCATGAAAGTCACCCATATACTTTATTTCTGATAGGGTAGAAATGTTCTGCTTATCTTCACAAATGAAATTAACCACATATTACTTTCTATAGGGCTGTGAATAAAACTGACAGAACTGAAAAATTAATGTGGAAAGTCTCAGAATCACAGACTCATTAAGGTTGGAAAAGACTTCCAAGAGCATCAAGTCCAACTGTCTAAAGTCACATCTGTTCACACAGTTTTGACTGTGTTGTCTGAATTTAAGTTAAAAATGGGTTGGTTGGTCACTGGACAACACTCTTGCTCATATGGCTTCATTTTAGGTGGTCCTGAGAAGAGGAGGGTCTTGGAATTGACCCTTAAAGTCCCTTCCAAAGATGATTCTGTGATTCTCTAATAATAGAGAATATCTATATATAGAAATATTATTATTATATCTATATATCCATCTATATATAGATATAATATCTATATATATAATTATATATCTATAATTCTCTAATAATAGAATAACTCTAATGAGTTATTCTCTGATTCTATGACATTCAGAGAATACAATCCTTTCACATCTGGAAATCCTCCCATCTACTGTATAATAAGACACTGCTTCACATTTCTTCACAGCTTACTAAAGAGGCTTATGATGCTCATAAGAAGTGATCATCTGTTCTTGTCTTTACTTTGCTAATCACCTGTTATTACCATTTTAAATCCCCCTCCAGCATGAGATATCAGGATAGAAAGAGCTAGTACAGAAAAATGTGGTGATTACCAAAAAAATAAAAATAAATTAAAAAAAAATAAAATAAAAAAGCAAGCAAAAACAACCTAGAACTTGTAATTTGGTATTGATAAATCTATACAGAAACACTGGTATTGATAAATCCATACAGAAACACCTGCTCACAACTTAGTGATGCCACAATAAATGAATCTTGGTGCTACAGAACACGACTGTTCATACATTACTCAATTACATAGAGAATATGTAGCTGTGAAAAGTTCCAACTCTTTTTTTTTTTTCACATGAAGGGCTTATGTATCCCCTTCATTTCAACCCAACTACTCTGAAAAAGGAAAGAGAAGTCATTTTCATTTTAAGAATGCAAGATAAGTGTTGCTTGGCAACACCACGTGTAATAGCTGGTCCCTGTCTGGCCTGGAGCATGCCTCTTCAAAAACACTTTATATAGAGATATCCCTCTATTAACAAGAATGTTTATTTATTTTTTTTTCCTTGGCCATGTAATTATGCAAGTTTTCTTTCAAAAGCAACACAATTAGAGGAATCTTTTTGCTTAGTTTTAGGAAATAAAGTGTTCATACTTCACTTCAGAGGAGAAATTAACAATAGCTTCCCAATGCATAGTCATTAGCACAACTGCCAGAACATATAAAACTTGCTCAGTTAGGAACCTTTGCACCATTATGTTATGGGACATCTAAACCCAATATGTTTTCTTTCATACATTACCACTGATTATTAATTATATGCTTTCTGTACAAAACAGGAGACCTGCTGTGTCTTTCATGTTCACTGATAACAGGACATTCCTTCCATTCTTCAGCAATTTGTAAAGAAAAAAAAAAGACTAAAAGAAAAAAAAAAGAGAAAAAAAAAAGAAAAAAAAAAAAAGAAGGTGGCCTAGATGATTTCTGTGAAAATGTTGGCATATTTATTTCCATTTTTAATTCAATATTATTAGGGGTATGTGAATTCCAGCTAGGTATTTTGTGGGATCATTTTAAAAATTATTGGCCTTATAGAATAACTAAAGATGGAAAAAAATAGAATAAAAAATCTATTGATAATACGATATATTATCACAGAGTTTATAGTCTGAAACCTTTCATTTTCTTTAGTATTATCTCACTAATTGCATCTTCCAGTTCATCAGTTCCACTGCAGGATCAGGTCTCAGATAAACTGAGCCTAAAACAACTTTGTGATTGTTCCTTTTATTCTCATTAAAGTTTTACTACTCAATTCATGGAAACAAACAAACTACAAAGAAACAGATCCACTCCTAGTGTAAAGTTCTATGTGCATATTGATTCACTGTTCAAAAGGGACTGTTCTTACTAGACTGCAGTCCTTTTGTGAAAGTCCATTACAGAAAACCTTTTGCTGAATATATTTGCAATAATGCATTCTCCAGCTTACATACACACAGCTGGAAACTGTGGACTCTGAGTAAATTAGAATATTCTTCTAAAGACAGGCTCAGATATAAATATCATCTTTGCACCAACGTCTGTTGAAACATCCTTAATGTGTCTACAGGGCACAATAAAATGCAGTTATGCTGCATAGTTTTGAATAAAAAGATGTAACCACCAAAGAAAAATAATCTCATTGAAAGACAGCTATACTTTTTTCACTGCCCATCTATTTTACCCAGAAGCAGAGGAATAGTGGAATTTATAGTAGCATCAGTTTCATCTAAATAAGGCATTTATGCATATTACTGACTGGTTAATAGAAGCCATAAAGCTATTTCATCTCCTTTCTTCCAAATTACCTGTCAGAATCAACTGTGAAATGGAACAAGAGAGTCTGCCTTAAGGACACCCAGATTTTCTGGGGTTTGGTACATAGCAGATCCAGTAAGTGATCTCACATGACAAATGAGAAGGNAATGAAACATTACCTATATAATAATATAATAATATAACTGGTCATGGTGGAATTATTTTCCTCGTGCTACACAAAATTAACAATTAACTGGGCAAGAAAAAATTATGCAAAATTCCTCTGACAGAAAGATATTTTACTGATTATTAAAGAATTCAAACATTACCCAGTAACATGTACTATAAATAGCAATATAAAAAATGCTAGTCTTTTTAGCTATTGTGACATACAATGCATGGTGATTAACACACAAGAATATGCACAGGGTCAATTAGCCAGTGGGATGAGGACCCAAAATTAGCAACTGATTATTATACCATTTTTACTGCATCCTCTTTTCCCCATTTACCCCTGCAATTATTATGCAAGTTTCTTCAAAGTGTTTGTGAGATTTTTGGAAGCTATTAGGATGCATTTCTTTTCAATAGGTTTTTTTATTGCTTCTACCACCACAACTTTCTGGTTGCCAGGAAAATTATAAGCTGCAGTTCTCCGTAATCATTTAGTCCTTTCTATTTGACAAGACAAATCTCTCAAGACACAGGACAGTTTTGCTTCTCCATCTTTTGCAAAAACATGGATTCTGTAGTGGGAAGGGAGCCAGGGATAAAGCTCTGGGAAGTCTAGTCACAGACACCATAATTATGTGCAATCAATGCCAGGTTACATATAATAAAGAGAAATAGTATCTTAAGATGTTTAAGGAGACAAAGAAATAAGTGCTGGTTACACAGTCCACAAAATACTTACTTTTCCTTTCAGCTGGGATTAGAAAAGATAAAGTGAATTTGGAAAAGGTGCAGGTGATGCTAAGATAGTAGGAGAATTTATGGTGCTCAAGGATTGAGTAGTGGTGGCCCTGGTAGAGTTAGATAATGGGTGGTTCTTGATCTTAAAGGTCTTTTCCATAGTGATTCTGTAGTTATATTATCTGAGAAGAGATAGAAATAATTGGTTGACCTGATGTGATGAAGTCTAGTCCAGGTGGTGGAGTGCAGCACGGTGTGGTACTTCCAATGTTCACAGAAGGAGTGGAGAAATGTGAAGGGTTTTTGGAATGGAAACACCCCACTGCAGCAGCAAATTGTGAGGGTTAGTATTTCATGTCCAAAATAGAAACTAGTTTCAGCCCAGCATTGTGTCATTGTGAAATTTTCTGTAAACATAAAAGGTGAACCAATAATATTTTTTCATCACTGGGATGGGTGAAGTGAGTTTACACAAACCAGTTAAGTATATTATTGTCACCTTAAAAAGAAAAAAAGATCACTCCTCTTCAGCTGACCTCCCTCAAGTGGCAAGTTCAACCATCCAGAATTAAAGTTATTTAAACACAGAAAAGCTTTTTACAGCTGTAAATATGAAAATAATAGATGACTACCAAAACTGAACCAGAGATAATGCTGTGTACAGCTATCAGTGAAGTAGTTTTCAGTATCTTGGTCACATTCAAACCTGCTCAAAATGCTAATGGCATTAGAAAAACTCCCTGTGTGTGACAAGCTCTTGTTTGTCTTCAAACCCATGAATATAGGTGAGCAATGCACTTTAAACTGTGCATTACATATTTCAGCTAACTTCAGTTTGGAGTAAAGCTGGCTACAGGGCTCGGGTAATGATTGCCCTAATGTATTTGTACAGCCCAAACAAATTTGAACTGATAATTCTTCGTTCACTGCATTAGATCTGAGATGGAGGGATGGGTTTTGTCTGGCTCTTCATTAATCTCTTTGGTATAAAGTCATGGTGAACATCTATGAATACAGAGGGATTTTTTTTGAGAGGGTGTTAAGAATCCATTGCAGAAAAATACCTACAGGGAAGAAGATTAAAATCTTGTATAAGGTGTCATCTATTTTTTACTGGATAAACTAAAATATGCTGCTAATATTATTTTTCCCCTGAGAACACAATCACCTATTTACTTTTATAATCAAAGAAGCCTAACTTTACTTATTTAACATGGAGATGTTAAAATTGCTTGATGAAAATTCACTTTTCAGATTTAACAAAGCTACAGCTATCCTAAAAAAAAAATATATATAATTTTTGGTGGGGCCAAAGACCAGAATAAGGCCTGCACACTAGTTCAGATCTCAGAAGACGACTCACATTTAAGTTTGTCACACCACCATTGTGGCAGCTTTGGCACAGAAACAGAGCACATCACCTCCTTGAGAGGTTAAAATAAAGAATGTAGTCATTTGCATATTTGTAATTAATTCATGGCAGCCTTTTTTCGACTCCACACAAAACTAAGAGCATCTCCTTGAAGTTATCTGAAGCAGCACTGCATGCTCTGCCAGGTCAGAACCTTTCTATAAAGAAAAATTCATCAAGATTAAATCAGTTTGCCACCACTGGAAAGATTTTGAGAGCCACTCATTTTACCTAAGCACCCATTTATGATCAAGTATGTGGGTTTGGGCTCTTTTTGTTCATCATTCTTGTCTAGCTCTTCTTTAACCCTGATGTCCTAATGTTGCCACTTCAAGTCATCAATGACTCATTCAGTGTAGACTTCTGAAATATTTAAGGCCTACACCAAAGTCCCCACTCGTTCAGGCTTTGGTATGATTTTAGAAACTCCAGTCTCTCATATAATTGATTGATAATTCCACATTAGAACTCAATTTTCATTTCTTATCACCATCTCCCACCATTGTCAGACACAACCAGGTTGTCCAAGCATGGAGCAGGATGCACAGAAAAGTCAACGTTCAGCACATGAATCTTCTCAGGTCTAGGTGAGCATGTCAAGGATAAAACTGAGGCATAAACTCCTTATTTATCACACCCATCATGACTTTCTGTAACAAGTTTTACACGAGAAATGCTAAGAAAATTAATTTTTCTCATTCTTTAATGAATCAGTTTCTGGGATATAAATCCCCAAGTAGCATTTGTCTCCACACACCCATTTGAAAACCCTGATGTATCACAGAATTCAGTGCAATAACCAAAAGAGAAGGTGTCAATATGACTCATAGTAGCTTCCAGAAGTATAGGGAAAAATAAAATAGATTATCAGTCCAGTGACAGTGTTTCTGTGCCCCATGGAACCATCCACAATGACCTGAGAGCAAAGAGAGGAAGAAATTGTTGCTTTGTTATTATAGCACACTTCTGCTCACTGGGAGTTTAGAATTCCTTCAGTGAGCTCTTCAGAGACTTCACCTCTTCCCACTGTTTCTAAACAAGATTGAATGATTTGTTCATCTCTACCAGAGAAAATATCAGGAGTCAAGTTCTCTGCTGCTTTGTATCTTCCATTACAAAATAAACACAAACAACCTCATTTTTATTCAATAACATTTTTCCCTTATTCAAAGGGCATGAGCATCTTAAAAAGGCTCCAGGGAATCTAAAGCTATTTATTATTTATCTAGAGAGAGTTTTCTGTTCCGAGTTCTTCTGTCTCAAGCCAGAAACCAAGAGGCAGGAGTGTTAATTACACTCCTGTTTGAAGACTAGATTTTTTTCTCCAAGGCTGAACCTCCTTCCATGGGAACACCTGACCTTCTAGAAATGCCACTTGTGTCACTTTCCACCCTATAGGTTTTCCCTGTCATGAGATGAGTTATCAAGCCTGAATTACTGACCCTTTTCCAAAAACCTGCACTGCCTCTGTGCCAGAAATAAAGAAAAAGAAACTTTCCATAGTTATTCCTATTTTAAGAAGTTTCTAAGGTCGTCACCACTACAGTGGTGGAGACAATAAATCTAAACAGATGTTTGAATAGATGCCATGCTATAAAGCTAAAGCATTCAGGGAAATTCTTATGATAATGTAATTCACTGTTATTTCATATGCTGCTGTTTCACAAATTTCCTTTATTCAGCTGTGACCTGTTTTTTTCTCTCTTCTATTCTTTTTTTTTTTCCTGGCCCAGATATCCACCAAAACACAGCAAAAAAACAATGACAACAAACAGAGGAAACAAGCAGAGCTCTCTCAAGCATGCAGGAAAAGGGTCAGCAGCACAAGCAGTGAGCACTGGCAACACATCCCTGAGCTCGTTGCCCTGATTTTCAGCAGATTAAAGAAAAACAAGGAAATCTCAGTCATTAAGTAATGTTGGAAATAGCTGAAGGAATCATAATGGATACAAGGATGTGCCTTTGACAGTCTGTGCAGAGCTTTGCACTATGCCTTTGAAAAAAAATGGATCAAGTCCCTTTTCTGTGAGATGCCAAATCCATTGCCCTTACTTCACTGTCAGTGCTGTAGAAAGGTACATTAGTTTTGCAAGATGGAAGGAGACTTAAAAATGTGTCTTGGATGTTCTGATTTATACAGCATTTTAATGTCAGAACTTCAGTATTTGAAGGAAAAAAAAAATAGGTAGGAACTTTTCTTTCTAGTGAAGGTGACAAACTTAAGAAGTCTGACATGGTCCCTGAGCATCCTCAAATCACTGCAGAACCAGGAAAAAAACATATCTGCAGTGTCATATTTTTTAGTATCTATGAAGTCTTCCAAGGGCAGTATCTGATTTTGGCAACTTTCTCAAAGCTTATTGTGAGCACTTCAATCTTGTAGGATAAACAATCCTCATTTCCAGGCTTGCACTCTACAGACATTTAAACCAAAGGGATCTCTGGAGATCATCAAGTCCAACCCCCTGGCAGAGCAGGGGTACCCAGGGCAGCCCACACAGAAACAGATGCAGGGGGGCTGGAAAGGCTCCAGAGCAGGAGACTCCAGCACCTCTCTGGGCAGCCTGGGCCAGGCTCTGGCACCTCCCAGGGAAGAAGTTGCTCCTCCTGTGGAGCTGCAACTCCCTGGCTTCCAGTTGCTGCCCAGTGCCCCTGGTCCTATCCCTAGCCCACTGAGCAGAGCCTGGCCCCTTCTCCTGGCCACCCACCCTGCAGAGCTTTGGAAGCATGGAGCAGATCCCCTCTCAGGCTTCTCTTCTCCAGGCTCCACAGCCCCAGGGCTCTCAGCCTTTCCTCCCCAGGGAGATGTTTCAGCCCCTTCAGCATCCTCACAGCCTCCCTTGGCCTCTCTCCAGCATTTCCCTGGCCCTCTGCAACTGGGAGCCCAGCACTGGGCACAACCCTCCAGCTGTGGCCTCACCAGGGCAGAGGAGAGTGAGAAGAGAACCTTCCTCAGCCTGCTGCCCACACTCTTCCCTATCCCCACCCCAGGACACCCTTGGCCTTCCTGGCCACAAGTTGCCACTGCTGTCCCATGGAGAACTTCTTCACCAGCACTCCCAGCTCCTTCTGCATGGAGCTGCTTCCCAGCAGGTCCCCCCTCCCAGGTACTGGTGCAGTGGATTGTTCCTCCCCAGGTGTAGGACTCTCCACTTGCCCTTGGTGAACTTCATTTTGTTCCCCTTTGTCCAGCTCTCCAGCCTATCAAGATTTTCTGGTTGGCAGCACAGCCTCTGGTGTATCAGCCACTGCTCCCAGTTTTCTATCATCACCAAAACTCTTCCTTCTTGCCCTGTTTGAAGACTTAGAGTAACACTGACTTTCTTCCAGTCCTCAGGCACCTTCCACTGGCTTCAATTTTTATTTCTCATTGATTGTCCCCCCTCACTTTTGGATGCACAAGAAGGAACTGAATGAAATCCAAACTTCTTCCAAAACAGTGAGAAATCTATTATTTACTTCACTAGACCAGCACTCCCTTCAATATTTCATCTCTTTGGTTATAAAAGGACAAATTTCAGCTGAGAAAATGCAGAATGAATGAAGAACATAGCCAGCATTTTATAGTTTACATTGCTAAACACAACAAAGCATAAAAAGCTTCAGAAATTAAATAAAAAAGAAGCCACAAAACCTTTGCAATAGATTAGCTCATTTGGCACTTTATGCTCATTTTGGCTTTGGTTCTGCAAAGAGAAACATTTATTTTCAATAAAAATGGCTAGTGTGTATGTTAGTGCACTTAGATGGTCTTGTTTGTATGGGCCATGAAGTTTGAGGTTAATCTCATCTAATCTAAAAGATGCTTGCATTAGATTCTGCCAGGGAGCTGCAGAGTGAGGGATCCCATGTCTGGGCAGCAAAGTAGGCACTTGCCTCCCAGAATTCTTAAAAGGAGCATTATTTCCAGATGCCTTCTGCCAATATTGTGTCCTCAGATCAACTCAGACATCAGAAAGCAATTCTCTGCTGCCTGGTTTGCAGAATGTTTGACATGAAGGGCTAAATTTCCACTTCAGTGAGTGGAATTCATCCCTCTGCCCCCTATTAACATTAATGGGGATCCCTTCACTAAATCCCCTGCAGTACACTGAAAAATCTCTGCCTGTTTCTAACTCAGGGTCATGTTGTTTTTTCTCCTCAGATTGTGCCCTGAGGGGATTATTTCCATTTTTATGCCTATGCTTTCACATAAAATAGCAAGAGATGATTTTAACATTTTCAGGCAGTATAATTTGCCTTTCATGAGACTCTAGGAGTTTTCAGATGATTAATATGTTTTAGTTCTAATTTCATTCTAAACTTGGTTACACCAAGAAATAGTTCTTCACGCTTCCAAACAACAACAACAACAAAATAATAATGTACATCACTTTACATGTATTTTTAGTTTTATTTCAAGTTGCTTCAAGACCTGAAATCCCAATCTTCATCTCATCTGGACTGACACTTTGCAACACATCCCCTGTTATTCCTGCATGGGTCATGTGTACATTGTTTTTTCATGTACTGCTCTAAACATGAATTTTAACCCCTGGAAAGCACTCCCAAACTTCAAATCATACAAGTCTCCAGTAGAAGAGCACTGGCCTGTGCATGTATAAGGTGATTTACTGGGTAGTCTTTGGAGCTAGAGGTACATAATGATTTATGTCCTTATGTAAGGGAGATATTTGGACAGATGACAGCTGGTAACAACTGGCTTTGCAAGGCAGGGCAAAGTTACAGCAAGAGATGAAGTGAGAAAGTTGTGCAAACACTGAGTAAATAAAAAAAAATAATAATAAAAAATAAAAAGATAAATACCTGCAATATAATGTGCCCACAGAGCAACATGAAAATGCTGTCTTCAAAGGCTATGCTTGTAGCAGTCACTAAAATGTGCCTAGGAACATCTCTGCAAAGGAATTATTCTTACTTTGCCTGCCCACAAACTGCTCGTGAGTCAGGGATGGTCCCTGCCCTGTGCCCACCCCTGAACTGTGCCTGGGAATCATTTGTATCACACTGACTGCTTTGGGTCAGAACAGAGGCCACTTATCTAACTGTATAGAGAGTTTCACTGCTTGATTCACCAGTATAAAAATGTCTGTCCTGTTTGCACTTAGGTGTTTGCAAGTTTAACTAACTGGCATATGAAAAACCAGCTCAGTCTTTAACTGAGGTAGCTGCCAAGGAGCAAGATTTTAACTACAAGAGGCCTTCTGGCAGCATGTGTTGACATAAAAGTTATCCCAACCTTGTTGCTGTTGCTGCCCCTGCTCTCCAGATTAAATTTGCCACATTCATTTTATGGTGTGGACACACCATATGTTCCTTAGAATTTAATTTCCATTTTAAAAACCATTGCAGTGTTTCAGCTGCCTAAACCTTGCTGAAAGTCAGAAGAGTTTAGGGCAGAAAACACTCAGAAAGCTCTTCTGCAAATTCTGCTGGATGCCTTTCCCAAACAGCTGGCAGCAGTGATTCAGCTCAACCATGAAGGACCATTCCTGAACCCATCCTGCTGCAGGTCAGACTTTTGCTATGTAAAGCCCCAGCTCTGCCTCAGGTTTCCAAGGTGCAGATCTCAGTATGAGTGAGGAGCTCCCATGCCTCTTGTCAATCTGTTTTTGCCCTGTCATTTCTGTTTCTACCATAGCCCAGTCATACTCGAAGTAGCTTCAGCTACCTCTCACACTTTGGAGTATAAAATGCTTCTCAGGTGAGTTTTGCAGCCTGTTAAGCTCAGTGTTTCTAATTTGGTGTGTGGACTACATAATTTAAGGCTATTTGGAGTATTCTTACACTACTCCACAGGCACAGCAAGCTGCTCAGCAGAGCCACACATCAAGAGAACAAACAGACATGCAAAGCTACACATTCAAATTTCAAATGGAGCACAACTTACCACTCCCCTTCAGGTACTGGAAGGTGGCTAGAAGATCTCCCTGGAGCCTTCTCTTCTCCAGGCTGAACAATCCCAGCTCCTTCAGCCTGTCCCCATAGCAGAGCTGCTCCAGCCCCCTGAATATCTTTGTGGACTCCTCTGGACCTGCTCCATCAGCTCCATGTCTTTCTTGTGCTGAGGGCTCCAGAGCTGGCTGCAATACTCCAGCTGAGGTCTGAGGAGAGCAGAGGGGCAGAATCCCCTCTCTCCATCTGCTGGCCACACTTCTTTGATGCAGCCCAGAATACATTTGGCCTTCTTGGCTGCCAGTACCCACTGCTGGCTCATGCCCAGCTTCTCATCCAACAACTCCCTTTCTGCAGAGCTGCTTCCCAGCACTTCCTCCCCCAGCCTGTATTTATAGTGAGAGTTGTTCCCACCCAGGTGCAGGACCTTGCACTTAGTCTTGTTGAGCCTCACGAGGTTCACCTGGGCACACCTCTCCAGCCTATCCAGCTCCCTCTCATGTGTTATATACTGGTTTGGATCTGTTGGCCAGAGCAGGGGATTTGCCCTTTTCTGTCCCAGTTCTTTCATCAAGAACACTTTCCATCTTTTGCATGGATGTCCCAAATGGATTCAGGTCCAAGCTGGTGAGCTAAGGTGCATGATGGCAATGTAAGCTGTATCCTGAACTTTCCTCACTTTGACCACCAGCTCAGAGAAGGAGATAAAGTAACAGATTCAGTAAAAACTTTACAGACTTTATATATAAGTCAAACTTTACTTTATATATAAGTCAAACTTTACTTTATATATAAGTCACTAGGGGAGTATCTTGCCAAGATGAAAACGTGGCTCCCTCCCTGTCATGGTGCAGACCCCCCTGCCCTGTGTCCCCACCAATTATGAACAACTACCAGGGTGTCTCTAATAACTGTAAATGTCTAGAGCTCAAGATTGTGACTCTCCATGGGAAATAAAATCCCAAACTTACTTCACTGCTGTATTAGAACTTGAGTCAGAAGGAGGAGTCCTGTCAGCTGAATGATTTGTTGAATATGTCCCTGCTGGCTATTAAAAGGCACTAGTAATTCTGCAGTTACATTGTTCATTTATCATTGTCTTCCAGCACTTCAGAGCATAATTGTTTTTCTTTGCCACACGTTTCAAAGGATTTGATACCAAGTTAAAAAAAAATAATACTAAAATGGAAGGGGCAGGTTTATGACAACCATATCCTGATAATGGAATGAGTCACACCTTCAGGGAATGCTGGGAGCTCCTTTTAATTACCTGCTCAACCAAGGTCCAACTGACTGCACTTGAAACCCTTCACATGTTTCATTCAGATTTCATTCCTTTGGGGCATACTCATTGCACTCCAATAAATTACATTTCTCAATCTGTTGAAAGTGATGTTTTAACTCCTGGGTGTCTGTAGCACCTAAGGCTGTGCTCAGGTGTCTGCTGTGGTAATAAATACAACACCTGCTATGGCACAAAAGTGAGTTGAGTTGAGCTTGAGCTGACAGACCTTGGCCAGCTCTGGTGTCAACAAAGAAACCTAAGAGTTCCATCCAGGCTGTGAGAACTTCTGTCCATATCTAAGAGGGCTGCATCACAAGAAGCACTGTTCCTGTGTGTCCTGCCCTGGGTGACCCTGCTCTGGCAGGGGGGTTGGACTTGATGAGCTCTAGAGATCCCTTCCAACCATTGCCACGTTGGAAAAAAATAGGTTGACAGGAGAATCTCATGAAGTTTAGCAAAGTCCTGTACCTGGTGGTGCATAATACCAACACTCCATGACAAGCTGGGGATTTTCTGCCTAGAAAGCAGCTTTTCAGAGAAGGCCCAGTGGTGCAGACAGCAAACTGAGCATGGGTCAGCTATGTGCCAAGAGGTGAAGACCAACTGCATCCTTGGCTGTATTAACAATATCACAGTCAGCTGTTAAAGGGATATTTTTCTGCTTGCTGATTATCTGTGTGGCTGCTTCTGGAGCAGTGTGGTCTAGTTGAGAGCACAAAAGGCCATTGTGTTTACAAATTGATAAAATTAAGTTAGAAAGAGGCTGAAACTCACTTATTTCTTATATTTTTAATCACTTTCCACCTGTACTTCAAGATGACTTAACTAGAGCAAAGTAATATGTGCAGCACCAAACTAACCTGTTCTGAAAGCCAGGAAAAACTCAGAGGATTTACCTCAATAAGCTCTTTCAAATGTAATTTACAAGCCTTTCTAAAGTGACATTTCAGCATATAGGAAATTATTTGCTATAGTTTCTATTCCTTGTTTCATTGACTTTTTTTCTGGTGGGGAAAATGGGAGGCAACATGATTTAGGTCTCCTTTTGTACCCCTGTGTAGCTTGTTCTACAGATGCCATGAATGAGCAGCCCCAGACTGCTGTGGCCAAGCTGTATAACCTTTGCTCAGACACCTGAGGAAATAAGTTAAAGAGCTGTGAAAAAGTCTGTAGAGCAGAGATAAGGAAGATAAAATTGCAGGCAGGTAAGAAATTTGAGACAGAATTCATAGCTCAAGGATTCAACAAGGAAAACACTCCCATGGAAGAGCACAAAAATCATTAAAAAAATATAAAAGACAAAGGTGATGTTGAATAATAGCAACCAGAAATAGCATCTGTGCAATGCAACAAAGCAGTTCAATCCTTCTCTTCCTGAATAAAGCCTGCCCAGCCTGCAAACACTTCCAGCATCTTGTTGGGATGGGGAGCATAACATGCTCAAACCATGTGGCTTGTTAAATAATGGCTCTCTTTCATGGGTGTTGGCTAAGAGGTAATTGTCTTATCACTTAAAGAGTTCTATACCTTGCTTGCAGGGTCTCTGCAAAGGGCTAAACATGCTGGAACAAGTGGCCCAAAGAGCCAAAATAAAATAAGAAGAAAAGAAGAAGAAGAAAAAAAGAAAAACTAACTAACTAAATAAATAAATAAATATAAACAACAAAAGAAAAATAAAGGAGAAGAAAAATTTGATCTGTCACATTATTTGTCAACTTCAATTGATAGAAAAACATGCAGGTTGTGTAGACAAAGCCCTTAGGGGTATTCACACTATTGTCACTGACAGCTTTCTATGTGGTTCCTCTGCCTGGGTATTTTGTAATTACTGTCATTCCCAAACAGGGGATTGAAGGCTAGCATTTCTCATGGGTTTTCAGTGCAGAGCTACTCTTCTTTTTGCAAACTTGGAGCACTGAGCCATGAATCCAAGAGTAACAGACTGATTTTAGGTGATTTATGTATAGTTGATTGAAGCTTTAAAATTATTACTCTTAAGCAAAATTGCCTGCATTCAGTTTATAACAGTGGAACATCCAGAACTTGAAAATATTTACCAGAAAAAAGTAGTGTCAATGTTGTTTCAACCACTAGAGATTGAAAAACCCACCCCTATCTACTACATTATTCCAGAAACCACAACAGTCTGTGCCAAGGTGCATCGTGTCATCCTCCAGGGAAAACACTCTCTGGATCTTCTACCAAGTCCTCTTCTGCTAGAAATCTTTGCCAGGTGGTTGTTCTTTGTCAGGAAAGCAGTAATATAAACAGACTCCTGGCTGTTGGCTTTTTTACTACTCTATTTTATTTAACCTTCCAGATTTTTGGCTTCCATACTCATAGGAACTGTTGATGTTAAGCAATTAGACATGGAGTTCTCCTGAGAAACGTGTTTCAAAAACCTTGGACAGGATAAGCAAGGATGCTCCAAACTTATTAAGAAATTCTCCTGGCAATACTTCCCTTCTTCGGTGTGTCCTCAGATGGTCAAAATGATGGAGGCTTCACAAGAGCTGGCCTGAGATTAATTAGTTAAGACCTTGGCTAACAAAGCAACTGGGAATCTCACTTAGTGGAGGAAGACACTTTTTCATGACAGCAAATGATAGCCATGAAAGCATCACAGGTTCAGCAAGCCCTAAAAAGCACAGAATNTGAGGGTGGTGGCTCAGTGGCACAGGCTCCCCAGGGAGGTGGTTGAGCCCCCATCCCTGGAGCTATTCCAGGTGAGGTTGACCAAGGCTCTGAGCAGCCTGGTCTAGTTGAGAGCATCCTTTCTCACTGCAGGGGGGCTGCACTAGATGCCCTTTGGAGCTCCCTTCCAGCCCTAACCATTCTATGATTCTATGAATTATTCTGGTCCCCAGTCTCCACCTCCATGCCCATCAACCACAGCAGTTGGCATAGTTGCCATACACGAATATCTCTGCCCTTTCCTGCAGCAGCATGTTGCTCCTGGCAAGGATCTCAGCTGAAATCTAAATTCCTCAGTTGAAGCTGTCAAGGTGGCTTCTTAACAGTGACTTATAGAGCCAGGTATCATTATTGCTCTGCAAGATGCAAAGGGAGGAAACTGAGTAACTTGGGGGGTGAGGGGGTTTGTAAAACCCTGTCAAGCTGCAGAATGGTCTATTTATTTTCCTATTGATCTTGCCTTTCTCCCTTTGAGGAATGATGACTGTCTCAGCAAATTCCTCAAGTTCCCCACCTCACAGTGTGACTTAACCTTTGTCCTGCTAAAGATCTCGGATTTGCAATTCTGTAGTCTTGTCTTTCACTCTATAATCTTTCACCTAAACCACTGTGGTGGTGTTTTTTTTCTTGCCTTGTTCTCCTGCTGTTATCTTTGTGTTGTTATTCTCATGCCCTTGCACCTGTAAACTCAGATTGCTGACAGGAGACAATTGCCCTGGTGTGAAAGTTGCCCCTTCTTCACTGCTTTTCCCTAGAATATGTTGTTTACGTTTTAATTTTGTTATTTATTTTTATTATCCACTAATATCCATGATCAATTAGACAATGGCTTTCCATTCTGTGATGCCCCAGAAACAAGCTGGAAGTCAGAAGCTTAAAAAGATAAGTAAAGAAAAATTTCTATCTAGATATAAAGACAGTAAATAATTCTCCCCTTTCAATAATAACAATAATAGTAAAAACAACAATAATAATGTAATCATAACTTTTAAAATGAAATTTTTAATTGTGTTAAAGCAAATTATTCTGATTGAATTGCAAATATTATTCGTTTCTGTGTAACTTGAGGAGAGAGGGGCATATGGCTAAAAGGATTTAAAAAGGCTAGATAAATAAAAGTTTATCATCCTTGAATCTCAGATTTTTCTCACTTTGTTACTCAGTCACTGGATTTCAATGTTTATTATTTGTCCAGTTAAATTTCTGAGTACATAACTTATGTTCTGGGAAAGGAAATATATTGGAGTGGTCAACTACTCCCCTTAATTTATATCTCTGGTGAGACTTTGTACTGGGAACCTTGTTTAGTTTCTTGAATTCTTTCATGAATTGAAGCCTTATTTTTCTTACAGGCATCTCTGGATCAAGTCATCTTCAGTACCATAGCCAAGATTTTACATCGTGAGCCAGACTAAAAGCAAAAAACCCACCTTTCTCTTTGTATCAACACATATATTACATGGCAGCAACATGCAGAACCATGACTCACCACCCAGAATGGTCCAGCTCCTCTGCTCTGGTGTCATTGCCTTGCATGACATTACAAACATAATCCAGACCTAAAGCCTTGTTAGCTGACATGGTGAGGATTATCCCATTGCAAAGATAATCCTTTTGAACACAGACCAAGCCTTAGAGTTCTCCCCAGATTTCTTCCTTTGTAATTAAATATAGCAAGGAAAGAGGAGTGCTGCTAAATGACAAGAAAAACTAATTAGTGCCTTTCCCCATCACCCCAGGCAAACCCTTATGATGACTTAGCCTGCCTGTAATAAGGTTGACAGGAGGATGAGGATGTCCTCCAGATCTAGATGGATTGAGCTAGAGCATGTCTTCTCCACTGACCTTTCTCACTGGCCATGGTCATCATGTTTAACCTGATTCTGAGTCCCCATAACCAGTCTACAAAGTAAGAGTGTGGTCATAGGTCAAAAATTTGGTCTGCAGAAAGGACATCAGTTTTCAGATGCTCTGAATGTGCTCAGTAGTTGTAAATTATAAGCAATAAGTATGTACCATGGGATGCTTAGGGATAAAACAAATCAAGATCTAACAAAAAGACTCTGTTCAACAAATTCTGAAAGATTTTACCATCACGTGTTCAAGACGTTGTAACAAAGATCAAGAAATGGCAGCCAGAAAAAATTATTAGGTGCAATATATTGAATTAAGAAGGAAAAAATAACCCCCAAAACCCAGGGCAGTTCTCATACCCAGCCAAGACATCCAAGTCTGAAGGAGTCCAGGCTGGTTTGGGTCCTGCTCCCTGTCAGAAGGGCTGGGATGGGATTAAAATAAAATAAAATAAAATAAAATAGAATAAAATAGAATAGAATAAAATAACATTAAAAAAATAAAATAAAATATATGGAAAATAGTCTCCTCCCTACTCAAATGCAGGTGATGTGATGCTCCTGAGCTGCTATCTGACACAGTTACTTCAGTTCTCCCTGGTATGGAAGAAGAAAAACATAATCCTAAATGTGTGTGTGCAATCCAAAATATTCTCCAAAGCCAAGGACTTCAGTAATATGGAGAATTCTTTAGGTGTTAATAGCAACTACAGTTGTCAAAGAGTAGCTGACAGGTATGCTTGTGGTCTCCCTGACTACATGGGAAATCATTTCAACCTTTCCAACACATAAGTTTTCTTCACACTTGCATAAAAAGTGTGAGGTTCTTCTCTTAAAATACAGCTGGATGATGTTCACATGGGTCTTGGCTTCCAGTAAAATCAAAACCTGCCACAAAACTGCCTGTTTTGTGGAAGCCAGAATGCCACTGTAAGGGTATTTTCATTCATGAACTGAATTTGTCTGAATTTAAACTCCCTCCATTATTTTTTTTTTCTCATGTAAGTGCAGTTGAAAGGAGTTGGGCTAAAAAGCACTTTAAATTTCAAAGGAACTCAGCCAATATTTGCAGGGAGGCTGTGGCAGGGTGTCTGAGCTGTTGTATGGATTATAGCAACTGGCTGAGCTGAAAGAAAAAAACTCAAACAAACAAAAAACCAGGAATTGTTATATGAAGCCCAAATACTACATGATCCCTATTTACAGGAAAAAATCCAGTTATCTCCTCACGTGTGATTTTATTCCAACACTTTCTGCCTGTTTTGAGAAGCTCAGTGCAAACACATCACAAAACCTTGGCTGATACTGGATCACTCTGGTTACCACAGAGATGTTGGGTTTTTTTCCACTTATAAGGAGGAATTTGCTGCCCTGTGCTACCACCTCATTTTCTTTAGACACTTCCAGAGCTTCCCAAGGCCAGTAAGTCTGTGACATTTGAAGAATTACTGCTTGTGTGTTTATTTCCTAGAGAGGTATCTGTGAGTGAAGCAGTGGACTGAAATCCTCTTTTACCCTTTACAATGGTGTGAGAGAGTTCTTGGCAATTTATTCTGCATTTTCACATAGTGAGTGCTTGTTATGGGATGAAACAGGGAGGTTACTGGGGAATGTCACTTGAGAACCATTCAACTTTGGCCAAAG
>VYZU01044435.1:24442-31153 GCA_013401355.1 Ceyx cyanopectus | reverse complement strand
CCTATGTGCAGTATTTTAAACACAGCTAGAAACATATTTTTCCTCATTTAGACTTAAAACATTGTGTCATTCACTTTTTTTCAGACTTCACCTCTCCAAGTGAAGAGTATGATGCCAAAGGAGTGGGAGTCAGTGAAGAAAATGTGCTTCTGAACCAGCAGACCTTTAATACTGGGGCTGCAGTTCAGCTAATTTGCTGCCAAATGCAAGGATCCAGGTTTCACAAGCTACTGGAAGCTGTGTTCACCAGTGCCAGTAGAGAACCTTTTTTTTACATGTTCAACAATAGATTTTGTTTTGTTTTGTTCATTAATTAATCCTTCCTATTAGAATATGTCAGTATTTATGCACACAAAATACTGTTTCTTGCTGACCTACACTGTCCATGGAGCTTCCTACTGCTAGAAGCAGATCATCATCAGCACCCCAGTCTGGTCAGCAGCTCTGCCTCCTTCCCTGAGCTGTAAGGTTTTAGTGAGGCATCAACACCAAAACTGTCCTTTCTAATCCTGGCATTTACATACTAACTACTTCTATGGTGACCACTTAACTCTGATACACTGAGTGCTGAGGGGGAAAAAAAAAAGACACAAAAACCCTACAACTTAAACAGAACAGCATCCTTAAATAGCCCAATATCACACTTTTCCTGCTTTACAGTGTTTTTACATGAGAGTTTTAGTTCTGTGAGAATGCACATGCTCTGATTTTGATCTTTTAATATTTCTGCATCCCTTAGGTTGTATTCTTTCACTCCAGAATAACTCTTGTTGTGATAGATGAACTGGAACAAGTGTGGGCTTCCTCACAGCCACTTCCTGTCAAAGTGCCCTGTGCTAAGCAGCAAGCTGTGCAGTCAAATGGAAGGAAGCACAAAAGTCCACTTTTCCCTTATCCCTTCCCCATGGCAACCTGACCAAGAACAGTGACCCCCAGCAGCACAGCTGAGGCCTGAAACTGTGCTGAATTACTCAGAAAGAGCATCTCCTGACCCCAGCCTTGCAGAACCCAATGGAAATATGTGACCTGTAACTGCAGAACCCCTTGTCCAACGTTGCATTTGTACTATATGCAGCCAACACAGGTCAGGCCCTTTCAGAAAGCTGACTTAATGATTCTCCAATCTAATTTAATGTGAACCAGTGAACCTAGAACTATTTAGCAGGCAGGTTCTGCAATTAAAGGGATTTACATTAAGCAGTCCAAAAAAAAACCCCATAGAAATATCTCACCTCCTTGTATTAGGTATTGTAACCAAATACTTTTTTCTCATGGCTGACCTTTGTTAGTTACATGTAAACTGAACTGATGATGAGTCATTGAGCTAGCAAATTAGCTGCTGCTAGTTGTTGACAGGCTCAGCAAGAAATCGACCACATTTTTAAACAAAAATAAAATCATCGTGTAGGTATTGTACATTACTCACTTCATATGTACTTCTTGTCCTTAATGACATTCAGAAACCATTGGCAGCAAGAAGAGGAAAAACAGGACATCTTGGAGTTTTCACACTCTCTACCAAGTGTAGTCAGAAATTTAGCACCATAAGTTTTGGTTAAAGAGCAATAACAGTATCTGTTTGTTGTGTTTTCAACCACATAAGTAATAGAATTGACCTCAACAGTGGGTAGTAAAATTCTCTAATTCCCTACCTTGCTTAAAATTGTTTCAGTAGAACTACAGCCTGTATTGCAATCTTTCTGCACAACCAACTCTGTCTTGTGGCAACAAGGTGGATCAGTTCATTACAACAGCACTGGTTCTGTCATTAACTCTTTGAACTGTGTTAGTAATTTGGAGCACAGCTAATCAGGGCCCTGAATGTATTTTTGAGTGAGAGCACCTTACAGTTAACAGCCCTGAGGGATATGTATGGACAGCATTAATGCCAGAATGAAGCTCAAAGGTGGCTGTTGAGCAGACTTGGCTTGTCAGAAAATCTGTCCATTTAATCTACAGGCTTCTGGTGAGCAGCGGCCAATCCCAGATGATCTGCACAATGAACACATTGCTGTGGTCATCACAGGCATTCAGACGAGCTATATGATTAAAATTGCTTTTGGCTGTCCTAATTTAATACTTTCTTGTAAGAAGCATGGCCATATATGGCTGCAGGGTTCAGGGCACAGTGCCCTAAACCAGTAAAAAACAAGCCATGCTATGGAAATATTCAAGACAAATAAACTAATAACTTAACAGATAAAAATATTTTCTGCTACAAATGCTCTTAAATTTTAAAGCAGCTTCCCTTTTGCCTGTCTAGTTTCACCTTTTCTCTCCTTTTGAAGGCCTTTTGGCATTTTTGCTGGTCCTCTGAATCTAACTATTTTGCCTCTCTTCTAGTATGTTACCCAACTCTGTTGTTCCTTCCAGTATTTGGCATTTGCTTTGGAATTATGTTTGTCCATCTGTTATTTGTCCTTTTGGTGATGCGTTCTGCTGATTCCCATTTGTTCCTCTCAGCTTTCACAACAATTTGAGCTTCTGAAGTGTTGTGGCATCAGTCAGCTCTATCTCAGCCCAGGAAGGCATTTGTACAGAATGACAGAAGAAACAAAAAATGACATAGATTGGTGTTTCTTTTTCTTCAGGAACTCACAGGTAGACCTTTTTCCAGTGGTCATTGCCACTAACTGATTTAACTGGTTCATAGAACATGTAGTGCAAGGGGCTTTCTTGTATTTTGGTTTCTGCTTTCCTCCTTCCATCTTTATGAATGTTAGTAAGCAGTGTGAAATCATAAAAAGGCTGCAATGTCAGAAGATAACTCTTCCAGTCTTGACTGAGCTTGACCTTTTCTGATATGTCCTCCTTTCACATTATGAACGTGTCCATCCCTGTTGTTAACTCCATGTAACTTACTGACCTGATCTGGCCTAAGGAGAACCACAACTCCACCCATTCATTTTTTTTTTACCCCCCCCCCAGTAATATATTTTTTATCCCTTAAAACAAAACAAAACAAAAAATAACACTCAACTTCCTGCATGCATTTGCTGAACGTGACCTTTACTTGGCACGACTTCATTTTTCAAGCTTAGAACATTTTGTAGACAGAATTCTAAATTTGTCAGCTCACAAGTTGCCTGTGCACAGCAGTGTGGCATGACTAAAGGGATGCTCAGCTATTGATCAGTAGCACAGATTCTGTCTTTTCCACCATCACAGCTCTGAAAACCCGTTCTAAGGTCACACTATGACCAGCCCTAACGCACTAAGCTTTAGCAATTATAGTGGGTTTGCAGAGCTTTGTTTGGCAGTCAGGCTCTAGGTAGGACCATGTCTGTTTTTATATTTGGTTTGGATTTAGACTCATCCAGTAATGCAGTCTTATTGGAAAATCGGATTTCTAAGGAAAACAGAACATCCTCCTGGAAAACCTGATTTATTTTTTTTAAAGTGAGGATTTCTTTTGCATCACTGGCCTTTGAGAGATATGAGTGGTGTAGGTGAATGATGGATGCCTAGATAACTTTATTTTCAGCTTTTAAATTAGGCATTAGTTAAACTGTTTACTTAGGTGTTCTGAACTCATGTAATTTCTGGTCTCACCCCACTGAAAGTCATGTCAATATTGCCAATAACAATAAGAGACTGGTATCCAACAGCACTTTTGAGAGCAAGCATGTCTTTGAAAGGAAGTTTCTTCTCTCTCCCTTCCCACCCCCAACCAAAAAGCCCTGAAGCCCACAGCTTTCATTACATAGATACTGGGTATTACTAATAATTCATGAAACTTTAATGATGTGGGTAGGATGCTGGTTTTACTCAAATCACACAATTGGGAAGCCCAAATTTGTAAAGAAACCCTGAACAAAACACCTGTGGTATGTGCAGGTTCATTGGGGTTTGTACACAATTTGCACATGCAAATTGCTTGGAGTAGGTGAGCCCATTCTGCTCTTGAGGATAGAAACAGACAGGTCACACAGAAGAGATAGACCACTGTGCCTACAGAGAAACTGTCCCTTCATCTTTGGAGTCCTTCTGGATATTTGGTATGATCAACCAGACCTCATTCAGATGACCCAGTTGTGCCCTTGAGCTCTAGGAAAGGCAGGCAGAGATCATGCAAGTGGTTTTGGGACTGTCTCCCTGGCCAAGTACACTGGAATGTGAAGCAGTAGCATTATCATTATTGTGCAATGGACATAAAGATGACAGGAGGGATGAAAAGGAGGCAACACCTCCTACTAGCACTGCAAATTAGTGCTCACCTTCTGATTGGAATCACTAGTCAATTGTTATTTAATACGATTCTAGTTTAAAACCATAAAATGTGTGCCCACAAAACACCCTTGGACACTCAAGACATGTTAAATGAAGGAAAAACATAAGTGCTAGGTAACACATTTACAATTGTAAGAAAGAGGTGTGAATAGTGCAGCAATGACAAATGTATGCAGTTAATTACAGTTTCAGTGTTGATGCTAAAAGGCCTTTTGGAAACAAAATTAATGTATGACTTTCAAAGGAAAGGCCAGGTATAACCAGATAACAATTGACCAGTCTAGCATGGTCAGCAGTCATTAAATCACATCTCATTCTTATTCTCATAATACATCAATCCAGAAGTCGCCATCACAGTGAGAGATGTTGGCTTAGGAAAGTACTAATCAGCTGATACATGCAAACATCATTATTACACACACTGCAATGTACAAGGAGAGGCACACTGTCTTTCTAGATGCTATTCCAGCGAGATGTACAAATCTAATAATTTTTCTCTGCAGGAGGCTGCTTACCTTAGATCATCATGTTACAAGATGTTACACTTTAAAAATAATTAAAACATTCCAGTTGCAGCCGTGTCACATTCAAACAGCAGCAGCTATAGGGGGATTACAGTCAGCCTCCTGTACTGAATGCAGGTTAAATTCGAAGGCTTGCTGGCTCTAAGCTGGTTAGAAGCATTGCAAAAGTGAGATTTAACTTTGCTGTTCATAAAGGGGAAAATAGAGGAATCTCTACAGACTACTAGCCCTGTACAGTACACATTGTTAGTCAAAAGAGAGAATTGTAATTCTACATTATAAACAAGAGCACATTACTCTCTTTTTATTCCTGAGAGCTACAATTAAAGGATGCAAGTCATAAAACAGTGTGTTATGTGATGCATTGTTTTTAATCTCGCTGCCTTGTATTATATATCAGGTTCATATAATTCTTCAGACAGGAAAAGGCTTGTTCCATAAAAATACAGACTCCTCCATCTGAAATATAAGTTCACGCACAAGCAAGGTATATATCACCAAACCAGCAAACTAACTCACTTACTTAATACACTAAACTTCAAGTTCTTCCTATATTATGTGAAATGGCTTGAAACAGGAGGCAGCTGCCAGGAAACATCACTGCTTCTTTGCTCAAGAGAGACAGGGGAAGGAAGAATGAAGAAAAAAATTCCCTCGATGGATGCCACAATAGCATGTCTTTCATTATCGCCCTGTGTCAAGGCACTGTGTAATGTTCATTGTGCATGCATAGTAAATTACTATTTACCTGCCAGTGCCTTTGATAAGTCAGTCTTTTCTCCCTCTTTTCGTCCACACAGCATGGAACAGTGAAACCTCTTTGCCTATAATTCTTATTAAGGTGATACCTTTTCTGAATAAGAAAGTACACACTTCCAAAGGAGGCATTCTCTTGGGTTTTTAAGGGCCATTGTTTTTATTGTTTTCCTTTTATTTCTCCCACCCTGCTGTGTTTTAATGCTATAGTGACTTCTGTGTATACAACTCTCATATTGAAATGTCTGCCGCAGATATATGCAATATTAAAGAGTGCTTATGAATTTTTGACATCTAATTAGTCGCTACCCAGTTAACATGTCAAGACTCAGAGGGATTAGGGAGTCAGCCCTTTCTGAATAAGTTAAAGCTATGCCCTGTCCTTTTCATGTATTATTCTTTAATGTAGGTGGTGATTATTTTGCTGTGATTAATTGATGAAGCTCATTGGTCTGGCAAGTGTTACAGAATTCACCATTCCTCACTTTTATTTCTCTCTGTAGGGCTTTCCCACTTATTTGAAAGGAATTGGTTCTATTCGGTCTATGAAGTCTCATTGTCTTTCCTCAATACGAGCACATTGGTTTCTCTTAAGATTTAATCTATTTCATTTGCTATCTTTTCTACTATAAAGGCAGATGATAATCAATATTTTTTGATGCAAACAGGATTTTAGTAAGGTGGTGTTTATTTTTATGTTTGATATACACTTTTAGATAAAATTACAAATGTGTGTTTTGCAGGATAAGAATAGATATTAATGGGTTGGGGTTTTTTTTGTTGTTGTTTTTGTTTGGTTTGTTGTTGTTTTTTTTCATATTTTAAAAAGTCCCCCACATTCACCAAGGCTTGGAGGATTCAGGGTTTTCTCACTCCTTACTATTACTGATATTTCAACCAGTCAAATTATGGTGGGGTTTTTTTTAGCATTTTGAGTAGTTTATTGTTTTATTTTTTCTTAGAGATGTTATAATATTCTCTGTTGTCATCTCTGGTGAATTATATCCATTTTATCATCCAAATGGAAGCCTTAATTATACAATCTCTGTTTTCCATGTGCATGTACTTTTGTAAAAAGAAAAAAAAAAAAGGTGGGGGGAGGAATGTTGGGACAAATCTTTAAACACCTGTAGAAATCTAACTGATGCATATTTAAAACAATGTGATCACTCATAAATTCAGCTGTGTGTCAAGGTTCCTG